>VCHN02000014.1:150189699-150252616 GCA_007115665.2 Sequoiadendron giganteum | reverse complement strand
GAGGGAGAGAGGAGGTGGGAGGGAGAGGGATTACTCGGTATAGAGGGATTCGAGAGAGATGGAGGGGGTTGGGGGAGATACCTGAGATAGAGGGAGAGAGAGAGAGTTGGAGGAGGTGGGAGGGAGATATATGAGAGAGAGGGGGAGAGAAAGATGGAGTGAGAGAGAGAGAGAGAGAATGTGTGAGAGAGATAGAGGGAGTGAGTGAGAGAGGGAGTCAAAGAGAGGGGGAGTAGGAGTGAAGGAGAGAGTGAGGGGTGAGGAGGGGAGGAGTGTATGGGAGAGAGAGAAGGGAGGAGAGTGAGAAAGGAGGGAGAGAGGGAGGGAGAGAGAGAGAGTGAGAGAGGGAAGGGGCCGAGGGAGGGTGGGAGAGAGAGAGTGGGAAAGGGAGATGGAGAGAGGGAGAGGGAGAGGGAGAGTGAGAGGGAGAGTGGGAGAGTGAGAGGGAGAGTGGGAGAGTGAGAGGGTGAGAGGGAGAGTGGGAGAGGGAGAGGGAGAGAGAGAGAGAGGGGGAGAGGGAGGGAGGGAATTCTGGGAGGGAGAGGGTTTAGAGTTGAGGGAGAGAGGGAGAGGCAGAGGGAGAGGGAGAGGGAGAGGGAGAGATAGAAGGAGAGGGAGTGAGAGAGAGAGAGAGAGAGAGAGAGAGAGAGAGAGAGAGAGAGAGAGAGAGAGAGAGAGAGAGAGAGAGAGAGAGGAGTGATTGAGTGAGATACTTGAGAGAGATAGAGGTGGAGAGAGTGAGAGGGAAAGAGATAATATTTAAATATTTTATAAATTGGTAATATATATATATTTAAATATTTATGGATTAATTAAAATATTGAAATAATATTAAAATATTTATAGATTAACTAAAATATTGAAATAATATTGAAATATTATACATTTAATAATATATTATATATTAAATACATAATTTGGTAAGAGATTATCATAAATTATATATTAAATATATTACATTATAAACTGTATTGGATATTATATATTAAATTATAAATTTAATTGCATTTTTAAATCATATATTAAAGATTGTATAAATTGTTTTAAAACTGATCTAAAAGATATCATATATCGAATTCAAATTGGATATCGGATATCCAATTTGAATCCGACATCCGATATTCTGACACAAAATTTAATGCCACGGTATTAGGCTCGGGATTTGGTTCGGACCTGCCAATCCTAAAATGTCAACACGTAAAATGTGTTTAACAACTTACCTTGTTTTTCCAGACTTCGCCCATGTGGCTGAAGACTTTTATTTTACCTAAATTGATGAAATGAAAAGGGTTTGTAAAGGAGTTTCTTAGCTTTCTACCAATATAAATTATATTTTACTTAGAATCTAATAAATAATTATTATTTATTTTTTATTAGAATTACGACTAAAGTCCTGATTGATAGTTTGATAGAAAAACATCTATAGCTTTCAAACGGTGTCACAGTTTTTGAATCCAAAACATGCGTCACATTCTATGCTTCGCATATTATAGGATTAAAAAAAAAAAAAGAATTCCATTAAGTTTTGACCAAGTTAAGGTGGTCAAACATACGAGTTTTTATATTTTTAAAAAGTTGTAATAAAAAATTCATAATTAATTATTTATTTGAAAAAAAATTACAAAAAAAAATGCATCACATCCAAACATGAGTCCTCTACTTATATCTAAAATTTAATAAAAAAATATTATGATTTTATTATGGTTAGGGTGGTCAGACAGACACCTACTTCTTATTTTTTCCCTGAAATTTTAGTACTACTGCATTGAAATTTCAAATTTTCACCAAATAGATTTTTTTTTTACAAAAATTAACCTAGTATTTTAGAAACTATATTCAATTTGTCACATATTCTATTCTTACATATTTTTGAAATAATATAGATAACTTATTCAAATTTTTATGTCAAGTTGCCCAACTCCGATTTTCTGAATTTTCATTGCCACTTAAGGACCTATTTTTTCCATGATGATCCTGCACATACCCGCAACTTTGACCACTCATGCAAGAAATGATGCATGGTTAATTGACTTAGGTGCATCTTTTCAGATGACTTCTAATAGAGATTGATTTTTTTAAATATGAGATTTTGATGGAGGTCTAGACTAGAGTTCTCTAATGTCTAGCTCTAGTTTCCTTTCTATTTATTTTTCTATTATATAGTGTTAATTTTTTAGAATTTTATCTTAGTTAGTAGTAAACGATATTTTTTTAATTTTCAACTCTTTTCTTCATCGTAGTTAATTTAATTTTCATAGTTAAAAATATATTCTTGTGATAATCTAAACATTTTCCCTTGAAATAGTAGAAAAACACTTCAAAAAAATTGATTCCAAAAATCACATTAATCAAGTAGGAGTAAAATTGAGAGAATATTCTAATTTAGAGAGCATACATACATTCTAAGTTAGATTACATTTTCCCTATATTACAATCATATTGAGTTCCATGATATTCACCTTTAGGGCATGCTATTTCATTATCCAACCTTCCTACTAGCTTGATTTCATTTATCAATTACAAAATTCACTCACATTGGTCATTCTTAGCTTTCCTAGGGTGTCTGAAATCCTTTCCATCACTTGAGAATCATCGCACAACCATGTTTTCATTAAAAACTCTATGAAAACCTTTCCAAACATTGCTTGGACTATTGAATATGTTATTCCAATCCATAATTAACTTGTTCATAGTCTAAAGCACTATAAGTCGATCTTTAAAATGTGGATAAAATTTTATTAAATATGTTTAGTATTACATTTTAAACATCAAACTTAGAAGAAACTTAGATTTAATAGACTAGAAGAAATCAAACTAGCAATCAACTACTTTAAAAAAATAAAATTGTGGAGTGTTAATGCTTTACACAATCATAAAAATTCAACTTGAGAAATAAACTTTGGTTGTCTATAAAACATTTAGAGCATCGAAGTCAAAATTTAGAATAAATTGTATTGTCATAGGAACATTACATAGTTTGTATACTAGCAATAGTGAAAGTTGCATTCTTGCTTATAAAATGTTCTTATTGTCTTATCTTTGACAAGCATACTTTTATTGTCTTACTAAAAGTATAAATCTAGGATAGTTGTATTAGTGAAGATTCATCTACGGAATATCCACACATAAAGATTTTTAATCTTAGTTTGCATAAACACAAGAATTAGATTCATCTAGATACAAAGGACTCGATCTTTTACACATTTTACATATTGCAACACATTAGAATAACAACTCGATACATTTTGTTTGAATTTTCTTGGAGTGAGTTATTTAACAGTCATTAAAAAATAGAAAATAAACATTAGTTATCTATATAACATTTAGAGCATTCAAGTAATCATTTAGAACAAATTGTGTCATCGTAAGATCTCCACCCTAACTCATCCCCTCCCCTCCACCTCTAACTCATCCCATCCCACTTGCCACCCCCGGCCCCTTTCCTCTCATACTATCTCTCTCACCCACTCTTTCTTTCCATCTCCTCTCCTTTCTCTTTCTTTTCCTCACACTATCTTTGTTGAAAAACAAGGTGAAAATACTACAATAAAAACTTCTCAAAGTGTATGCCAATCTAAAATTAATCAATTAATAATCACATTACCATATATTATTATGTAAAGAAGCATAAATCAAAAATAAAAATAAAATCAGCAACCTATAATATTATGTAATTTGTAACTCTCAAATACACAACCTTTTTACTTATTTTTATATATTATTTTATTCTCTACTTTATTTAATTAAAAAAATTATAGAAAATGTCTCTGTAGCAATCTACGATTTGTGAAAACATCATCTTCCTTTACTTATTTACACTTCTGGATGATTAGAATTCATGGTTCTGCACTCTGCTTTAATATTCTTTAATTTTTTTTATAGTTCTTCATCGAAAAATACTAGTTGGCAGGTTTATTATTTATAAGTTTCAAAAAAAATCGCAACTAAGAAAATGGGAGCATAATTTACCTACGGAAAAAGTGATCCACCCACAGAGTCCTTTGATTAATTAATTCCGCATAAATCTATGGCCCATCCCAATAATTCTTAAAAACAAACAGAGAATCCATATTTTAAGCTGTCAAGTCGTGAACAGTCCAACCAGCTAGTCTCCTTAATATTATTGTATTCACCACGCCCAGCATGTGCTTGCTACCATTTCCAGCAAAATAAACAAAACAACTACCAAGATGCCTCTGCAATCCAATTCACTTCTCAATTCAGGTGATTGAAAACATCAAAACAGGTTTTCACAGAAGATTTATTTCTAACAGCAAACAACAGTAAGCTCAAAATTTATGGCAGCGCCAACACTAGTTGGATCTGGAGGTCTCAAGATCGATCCCAACAGCGGATACTGCAATACCAATTGCACCTATTACAGCAAGCGAAAGCAAGTAGCTTTTCCACAGGATGAATACCTGGACCTCCCAACCTTCATCTCTTCACAGAATCACTCTGGCCAAATAGCTTTCATTGACTCTGCCACCGGCGAAAAAATCTCCTTTCGCCAACTATGGCAAAATGTGAGATCCTTAGCTGCAGGCTTATCACAAATGGGTGTAAAGAAAGGCGACGTAATTCTCCTCCTCTCGCCCAACTCAGTCCGATTTCCCATCATCTCCATTGCTATCATGTCCATTGGCGCAATTGTTACCACAACCAATCCACTAAACACAGCAAAAGAAATTGCAAAGCAGGCGGCCGACTCGGAAGCCATGCTAGCTTTTGTGACACCAGATCTAAGGAGCAAATTAGCCCACACCAACCTGCCTTTAGTTCTGATATCAACACAGGACGATTTATTTCCTTCAGATGTCCATCGGGCGGCAAACTCCAAGAATGTGGCCATAAGGTCTTTAACAGAGCTTATGGCTTCAGACACCACCCAAATGCCTAAAGTAAAAGTCCATCAAGATGACACTGCCACGCTGCTTTACTCTTCTGGCACTACTGGCCTCAGTAAAGGTGTGATTTCTAGTCACAGAAATCTCATATCCATGGCGTGCATTGCGCTCACACGTTTCAAAAAGGATACTTTTCTGTGCACTGTGCCCATGTTTCATATATACGGCCTTGGTGCCTTCGCCTGTGGGTCACTTGCCTCAGGATCTACTACAATTGTTCTGTCTAAGTTTGAGTTAAGTGATATGCTTGGGGCTGTTGAGAAGTATAGAGTGAACTATTTACCACTGGTGCCTCCAATTTTAGTGGCTTTGACAAAAACAGATATTTCCAGCAAGTATGATTTGGGGTCTTTGCATACTGTCCTCTGTGGAGGAGCTCCCTTGGGCAACGAAGCTGCTGAAGAATTTATTTCAAAGTTTCCCAGTATTGTACTAATGCAGGTGGGTACTACCGGTTGTTTTTCTTTTCACTTGTTAAGTTGTTCTACATTGTTAGTCCTAGACTTATCACCTCCTACTTTCTAGACTTTTGGTAGGCAAGGCAATAAGATACCCTATTATTAAGCCTTTTACAGTCCATAACCCCTTACAATTAGGTTTCCCAAAAACCCAATGACACTGAATTACCCGTCATTAGGACAAATAACGTATTTGGGTTGCAGAATTCCTATACAAAGAGCTCAGTGCTGCAATCAAAAGAGAATTGTGTCTGATGATGGATCATTTAACGTGTTAAGAAATATGATTCAAATAAATTTTTCTCGCAGTAATATGATTTTATATATTGAAATTGAATTAACTTAAATTTTGTTCATGTCTATCTTAGTGAGATAAAAGCCTCTCAAATGATCTTTTGAAAATTCTTCTCTCCTCTTGTAGGCTCTTGGGATGACAGAAACAACGGGAATGGGAGCATCTACAGACACCGTAGAGGAAAGCAGACACCATGGATCAGTTGGAATGGTCTGCCCAAATACTGAAGCAAAGATTGTGGATCCTGAATCTGGCATTGCTCTTCCTCCAAATCAAAGGGGAGAGTTGTGGCTTCGTGGTCCAACAATCATGAAAGGTATGGCTTTTTCTTGCCTTTTGTTATTATCAAGCAGTTCATAAAGCACAAGTAGATGGCATTCGAGCAATTCTGTATCAAAGGATGAAAGAGATTAAAATCTTAGAGCTAAACCAAGTTGTAGAAAAAATTTAAAACAGTAAATGAAGGTCAAATCTCTTGGTCTCCTGCAAACACTGCATTAAGCAGTTTAATCAAGTTACCTTCTTTGAATCCTTCCCTTGATAGTGACTGAGGCTGGGTGGGCATGCTGTTTGGAGTTTAAAGCTAAAAGCCTGATAGTGCGATGTGGCAAGTATACTGAATATCAGTTGTAGTTAAAAGGGGGAAGTACCTTTCACTCAAACAAAAAATTGATCAGCTAGGAAGTTTCCTAAGCATTTCATCAAACAGGGGAATTCATAAAGGAATACGACATCATGCTTCTGAAGAAAATTTAGAACTGAGATGGAATACTTGTACAATGCACCCAAAATTAAACCAAGCATGCGTACGAGAGTGGGTGCAAGCACAAATCAAATACTTGTGCAGCAGGGGTCCCAAAATTCTTGCTGTCTCTTGAGCTACTTCTGTAAAGTTTGGATTCTTATGTGTTGGTTGAGTTTCCTATACGGTCAAGCACTGTAAAGCTAATAAGCAAGTTCTAGTAAGCTTGATATCATGATATTTATATCAGGATTCAATCGTTTAATCTTTGAGTCAAATTTATTTATCTATAATTCATGAGTAGTGGTTCACATTAATCCAACTTCCATGAGAATGAATGGTCCACTCAGCACTCATTGCATTTAGGTGATGCTCACAGGAGTGAAGCATTGGAACTTCTTGGGAGGTCACCTATCCTAGCACTAATCCAACCCAAACATGCTTAACCATTGAGTTTTCTCCAAGATCAAGCCATCTTAAGTTAGAGAGTAGTGAGATGGATGACCTCTTGAGAAGTTCTGGTGTCTCATCTGTATGAGCATCACCTAGATAAAATGAGTGCAAAGTGGACCATTCATTCTCATGAGAGATAAATTCATGTAAATAACTACTCATAAAAAACCAGGTCAATGAGTTTGACTCAAAGATTACACAGTTGAATTCTGATATAAAAATCATAATTTTAATACACTGCAGAAATTACCTCATACTTGTCAAAGCCTGATATCAACTTAATTCAAACACTCAGAATTGCATCTTTTGAATACTGAAATATTTTGAAGAGAATTCTGGGTAAATATCAAATACCATTTACTATATAGCCAAAGATATCCATGAGAGTATGATCACAATAATTATAACTCATGCTATTCAATGGCAGGGTACTTCAGCAATCCAGAAGCTACTGGTTCAACTCTGGACAAAAATGGCTGGCTGCATACGGGAGATGTCTGTTATATCAATAGTGAAGGCTATGTCTTTGTAGTAGACAGGCTGAAAGAGTTAATAAAATACAAAGGCTATCAGGTATAAATTTCATTTGTTTAGCACCGTACATGCAATGCTATTTTTCAGCTAGTTTAATTAAGAAACTTTCATCTTATTCTAGACTCGTAGGATGATTTAGCTTCTAGACTCATAAGATGGTTTAACTTTTACGCTGCATCGCATTGTAGGTTGCTCCAGCTGAATTAGAAGCAATTCTACTTTCTCATGCTGAGATTGCTGATGCCGCGGTGATACCGTAAGCTATAAAAGCTTATTCAAGCTTAAATTTTAGGATTCACTTTCTACAATACCCGGCTCTTGAAGAATTCAAAATTGTGAAGGCTTATATCAACACCAGTGCTCTCAAGGATAACATATATAATTTATGAGGATATTATGCACTGTATGACATTGATAATTGAAATTCTTATATACATGGGTGCAGGTTTCCAGACAAAGAAGCGGGCCAAGTTCCAATGGCATATGTGGTTAGGAAACAGGGCAGCACAATCTCTGAAGCTACTGTAATTGACTTCGTTGCAAAACAGGTCATTTGCTCTTAAAATATTGTTTGCTTTATGCATTTGTATATCCAATCTTTCTTTCAAACTCTACAACTGTGAACAAAATTTTAAATAGTTATGTTTCATTGCAGGTTGCACCCTACAAGAAAGTTAGAAGGGTGGCTTTTGTGAATGGGATTCCAAAAACTGCAGTAGGAAAGATATTAAGAAAAGATTTGATTAAACTTTCCACATCAAAGCTCTGAAACTTCCAAGAACAAACAAATAATAAAAGGGATTGGAAGAGTACAACTAGCTTAGAATAAACAGGAAGAGCAATATAATGTTTCATAAGCCATGGAAGATAAAGCATGAGAGCCAGTCCAGTGAATATGTGACTGAAGCCACTGCAAGCAGATTACTTTCCTGCATATGTGGATTGTTTGTGATAATAAAGAATGCAAGTTTAGAGTTATCAGCAACAATATAATTTGATAGTGTGATAGAGTGGACTATCCAAACAATGTTGAATGGAATGAGATCAAAATAAAAATATAGATAAATTAGGGGAGAGGATTTGAGCATGTTTCAATAGTTGTGATAGTAGTTGTTTATATAATGTTCAATATTTTTATCAATATTGGATCAATAGTTGTGACTTTAAAGTTGTTAGTGTTGATGATGACTACCCATAATTATACAAAATGTATTCCTTTGATCTAAAAAGCAACCAATCATGTGATTCCATATCAGCGCTCAATAAAACATGCTCTGAATGCACAAGTATTGGTCTCACTTTTTTTTTGGGCCTTTTTAGACACCTTGACAAAAAGCATGCTGATGTGGCATCATATTTGATGATGTGGCTCTGAAACCTTAGTTATAAGAAGGGACTTGCCAAGTAAGCTGCTGTAAAAAATTGGGAGTGATTTGAAATTTCCACGTAGGATAATTAGAAGTACGAAGTTAAGGTGCACAACTACTGGGTCCTCTCCCCTATGTAATAAAAATGATGTTATTGGAGACAGAGTACGTAGATATAAGTTAAATTTTACTATTATGTAATCTCAACACACTCTTTTACATTTCCTAAGCTCTACTGCTTTAGAAAGGCTTATGGCATTAAAAAATTGGAACCTACGCATATAAATGTAAGGGAACAAACAAGTTTAGATTAATTAAATAATGTGATTAATTATATATAATTAATTTTAATTTAAATAAGTTGTAAGAATTTTTTTTACAATTTTCTATCATCGTGATGATGGATAACAAAGAGCGATCAGAAAGTTGACGTTAAAAATTCTTACATAGTTGAATCTAATAACATGCATAGTTAATCATTATGGACTATGGAAATCTAATGTCTTTAAGGTGGAATAAATATAGATAATGCGATAAATGTCAAGATTAATTTGGAAATAAAATAAATTAAAATATTTGTATAAACTTTAAACTTATTTTGAATTCTCTTGCATTATCTTCTTACAAATTAATTAAAAATATCAAATAATTAATTCAACTAATTAATCGTTTTGATCAAGATAAAAATGGGAAGGACTTGTACCCATTGCAAAATTGCCATAAAGGCCTGGTAGAAGGAGCTCACATGAAGTGAGGCAACCAAAAAACTAAAAAATAAGGACACGAAAAAGACTAGTAGAAAAACAAAAACGTAGGTCACACAACAAAGATTAGCACAAGCCCAAAACCAGCTACCGATCTCTGAGCAGGCAGAGACCCTTGATAGCATGTCATTCCTTCGCAAGGAACTGAATCTTCTCTTCGAAGGACAGAGCCTTCTGGTTCTTGTTACCAATATCATCAGTAGGGGATTTGAGCACTTTCCCCTTTCTTACCCTTATTTTCAGAGTTGGTCTGAGAGGCATCCACACGATCAACTCCAAGGTGTTTGCCCTGACAGTTCTTTAGCTCATGTTGGAAGACTTGTATGGTGGTAACAATGTTTTTAATCATTTCTTTACTATACTCGGCAATCTCCTACAGAATATGAACATTTTTTTAGATTGGTTTCTTTGCAAGATAGCAACTTCTTCCTGAAGTGTGTTTCTCTCCTTTGAGGTCCCAATAGTAGACTTTAGCTCTACAACTTCTTTCTCTATGTTAACCAATTTTTGAAGGTCTTATCCATGCCAGAAAATAAGTTCTAATGATTAGATTCCACCACCTCACTTGGCCAGTCCAAGGTTTTGTTGAGCATAGACAATTCCAAATTCTAGATCTTGGTTTTAGTGGTAAATTTGAGTTGGGACAACAACCACTTCAAAATGTTAGTTTGCATGTTTGTGGTCTTGCTTATTTCATCCAAATTCATCTGCAGGGGAACACAACTCTTGCAAACAACAAAATTTCACAGAGTGTCTTCAGGCTTCTGAACTTGGTTAACATTTTGGAAAGGGGAGTTTGGGGGACTGGCAAGAGAGGTAATCAAGAGGGAGCTGGGAGGGGAAACAATTAGGGAAGTGTCCTTAGAAGGAGAATTAAAAGGGGAATCCACAAGGGTAGGGGACCACGAGGAATCAAAGTTGTCTGAGATGGAAATTAGGGGGAGGGGGTTCAACAAAGGCCACTTTTTTTCTTGCTAGCACAGGTGGGGTCCTCAACAATAGGGGTTTTTCTTTAGAGGCGTAGGGATGGTTTGACCTTGTAATTCTTGGTTGTTGGCACAGGGTAGATAAATTAGTTGGGTTAGGGGAAGAGGGGTTCCCTTCTGAAGTCACAAAAGCACTTTTGAGGACCAAGGAAGGGTTAGTCACCCTCGGAAGAGAAGCAATAGAAGGGGATAGAGCCACATTATGCTAGTAAAGCCTATAAATTAGGCCTTGATGCAGAGGTGTCAACTTCCCTTTACCCTAGACAACTTTAACTGATTGCTCAAGGGAAGAATAAATCCAAAAAGAAAAGTTCATCTTGATATTGTAATGAAAATGATTGAGCATAGCTTGGAAGAGGTGGGCATGAAATATTTTAAATTTACCTTCCAGATTGACATACCTCATAAGCACCTTTGCCATCTTCTTCCATATGCTTGACAAATCATCTCTATTGAAACCGTTTAGAATCGGGTTCACTTTCTCCCCTTTTTAAGGAATCTCTCCATATCTTTTTGGTAGTAATTAGATTAATCCTCTTATCATCAATAAATAAATAAATTTAATTTATTTAATCATTTGAGTTAATTTGAGCAACTACTTAATGAAATAAATTAAACTTTTCTTTAATTAACCTAGTCTAACTTTTCTTTTAACTAATTTATTAAATGAGCTATGCCTATTTAATTAATTAAGCTAATCAATTCCTCTAATTTCCTCTTAATTAAATCATTTTCCATCCACTAAAATCTAAAATGAACAACCTTTTAATCTTCACCATCCATTCAAAATTTACAAGCATCTCCACCCTCCATTTTCATACGTATTTCGATACCCTCCCACATGTATGAATCTTCCACATGCTCAAATATTCATCCTCCATTCCAAGATTCAATCATTACCATCCACTTATTTATCTCATACACCTCCACATGCTTGAATCTCCAAGCTCCATGTATTTTGTGGAAATCTCCACCCTCCATTTCCTCCACTTCATCATTTCCTTTCATTTGTCACTTAAAGAGCTTGCATGAATCCTCACCATTGATCTCTCAAACAAATGTTAACCATCCATCCTCATGGTTGGAGTTTTGTTTAAGAAACTTCATCCAAAGGACAAAGACACTACATTCTCGTGCAAGTGCATCCTGCCCAATTTAACAATTTCTAGCAAAAGAGCAACCAACATCATTTCCTATCATTGCAACTATATAGCATGGAGCAATCCTAAGAAGCTTGAAATTTTAGCTTGTGATTTATTTCATTTAGATGGTTTTCAATGCTTTCATTTACTATAAATTGAGGTGTGCATTCAATTTGTATGGATTCTTCATTTTCAATGTATTTTCAATGTATTTTCTCTTCTTTTTTTTTTCTAAATTTAGCATCCATATTTCTAGCATGCCTAGTCGGACCCTTGTCCCAGTACTAATTTTCATCTTGGAGTGTGTTAGAGCATTTATCTTGCAAGTTTTTCATTTTTTCTAGGTGTATTCAAGACTTTAATGTATGTGCATTATTTCTTGATGTCTTCACTTTAGTGTCAACGTCTTTGCAACCTTTTTTGGCATTTATTATCTCTAAAATTAATTGTTACAAATTTGGCATTTGTGCTCTAGCACATGGTGCTTCACTTCAATTTCAACATCTATGTCTTTTATTTTGTTGTTTGTGAATTTCAACATATTGGGTCATTTACTTGATTTTTGTGCAGATTTGTATGCTTTTGGAAGCTTCTCATAGCTCTTTCTTCACTAAATGGTTATTTTTACTCGTCATTAAATAGTGTACATTTTCTTTCTTTATTGATTAGGGTGTTCAAGCTTACTTTTTAACCTTGGTTTACTCCACCTATTAACTAATTTGGGATTGTAAGAAATCTTATTGATCATTTGTGTTGCAGAACCTCAACTAAATCTATTTCTAGGGTTTTTATTTTTCCATTTGAGCCTAATCTTGTCCTCTATAGATTTTGAAGTCTACACATTGATTCATGGAATTTTTGCTCACATTAGCATCTACCTATAAGCACACTTTAGTGTCTGTGCTTTCTTGAAAGTATCAAACCTAGTAAGCTTATACCTTGCATGTTTTATCTTTTGCAAGCATCACTAACAATTGAGTGTTTTGTTACGTCGATTTTACAACTCCTTTTTTATTTAACAATTGTTTTGTCCCAACTAGCTTATTAATCTAGTTGGAAGTTTCCTTGCTCACATACATGTTTACTCACATTTAATAGGGTTGTTTATCTTAAATTCTATGTTTTTATTGCTAGTTTTTGTTCCTTCATATGTTTTGGCATTTACACTCTGGTTCATAGTGTCTATGTCTAACTTTAAACATCTGCATACTTTAGTTTGGCCTCTATGCCTTTTTCATACAAACTCTATGAATATTGATGCTATTTCCTTGGTTCACAATATTTATTTTTTAGTTTTAGCTTATTTCATATATTTTAGTTTTTCATGTTTTAGTTTTTCTATTTTATAAATTTTAGTATTTCTAACCTACTTTGTAGTAGTTTTATGTTAATTTTAGCATCTATGTTCTATATTTTAACATTTGTACTATTTCATAGTTATTTGTTAGTTTTAGCTAATCATCTTGTTGTGATATTCTTTTATCTATTGTTGTAATATTTTTGTTGATTTAACTGTTTCTTCCTATAGAAACAATCATCCAAGCCCAAAAAATCAAAGTTCTACTACTTAGAAAGATCATTTTGTCCAAGATTAGTTCTTAATTTAAACCAACGTCACATTTTATTTTTTAGGGAAATTAATCTTGTCAGGCATATTTTTTTATCTTTGTCTAAATAATTATAATTGTGTATGTTCTTCTTTTGCATTGTAAGATGATCTTAAGGATCACAAAGCAATTTTATTTATTATTGTCTTGTGTGTTGTATTTTTGTGACTTAAACTCCATATGCTCTCTTCTTGCACTTTAAGGAACTCTTGAAGATCAACAGTGGTTTATTTCACATGTGACACTCGAATATTGAGTGCATATGATCTTCTCTTGCATGATTCATGATCTTGGAAATTAAAAAACACTCAACTCTTCCCTTTTTATACTTTTAGGGGGTTTTTTGTTGACTTGGAAATTGATCATTAGGCATAAAATCTCAAATCTTTTGTTCCAACAAGGTATATAAATTTGAGGTAGGAATTATCATTCTTGGTTGAGTGCCATGTATTTGAAGTATGATGTGAAGTGAGCTAGTTTCATCCACAAATACCCAAGTTGTTTCCATTGACCTAGGAAGGCGACAAGTAGAAAATGGTTAGAAATAACCACTAAATGAAAAATTATCATAGGACACTAGTGTGAGGTGTGAATGTATGCATGATGCAGTAGTGTCTAAGATAATGTATACTAAAAAAATGGAATGAGACAAGAAAAACATAGAGCTAACACAAAGGGTTGATGAAAAAGTAGTCACTAGAAAGGAGGCCTAAACACCTTGAATATGAAAGCTCGACTAATGCAAGGAATGAAATGAACCTATGTCACAAATACTAATGGAATGAACACCAAAGTGGACAAAAAATATAGAATGAAATTGTAAGGTTATGCAATTTTTAGTGTTACATTTTGCCCCCCATTTTTGTGGGATTATGAACTTACATGAATATGCATGCTAAAGTAAAAGGAAAAATACTGAAAAAGAATTAAAATTATGAAAATCAAAAGGATATTGTAGAGGATGATGAAATATTTCCAAGTAGAGAAACCATTCCCCTAGGTTGAGAACCTACAAAAAAAATACATTAGATAATAAAAACTTGCAATTGAGGCAAATTCAGAATTAGTAAAAAAAACTTACAAAACCACTAGGTTAGAACATCATAAGTTGAACATATTTACCATACATATGCATAAAGGAGGAGAAAAATATACAAACAAATTAAAATGTTGAGTTAACAAAGTGAAAGAGACCTCAATGTGGCAAGTTGTCTCAATATTATGCATCATCCCCAAAATATAATAGAAACATGTAGAATAATTTTTAAATAACCAAAAGAATACCATGAGCTGATTAATTATTTCAAGGAGAGAATGCATAAAAAATATAGAGAACCAATCAATGCAAATGAGAGAGCATGACTTAAGCAATATGTTTCTCTATTGCTAGGGAGCATTTGCATCTATATAGCACCATAGATGTAATTTAAGAAACCTAAATAAATCCCTTTTTCATCCCATAACTTCACAAATCTACATCTATTTTCAAGAATGTATAGAGAATTCCATCCCACTTGTATCCTTTTTGTCCTACAAGCTTCCAAACTATGGTTGTTATGAAAATCAAGGTGCATATATTTGTATTCATTTACCACTTTTAAGGGGCTTTCTTTTTCTTCTCAAGGTAAAGATCATGACCTTAGTTTTTCGAATATTCACTTGTATTTCCAACTCTTGAAAAATTAATTCAAGAGATATCAAGTGTTTTTGTAGACTCTATGTTATTTTTTCAATAAAATAAGGTCATATGCATATAGCAACAACTTTACCACATATGTGGCTAGGTGAACACCCCCACCACCTAACTTGTCTATCTACTCCTCTAACTTGAAAACTTAATGCAAGATCATGACATAATTATTAATTTAAATACTTACATATAAGACAATTTCCCTCTCTTCCAAATATAATTTGGTTGAAGTTATTTTATGCAAATCATATTTGAATGATTAAAAAAATAGAGTAGTGGAAATACATTTGAGGTTTCACATATTTTGAGTAAATATTTACACTCTAGATGCAAATCATATTTTAGTTTATGAGTGGATGCTTTATTTTTCTACAAATATAATTTATGTTTATTCTCATCTAAAAGTTGTACAAAAATCATCTCTATTTGCTTCTACTTTATTATAACAATGTATTACTATATATCTATTTTTACTTAATTGCTTTTGTACAAAAAAGATTAGGAATAATTCAAGTTGATTTTGATTAATGATGTACAATTATTGTAATAGCTCGCTACTTCTGCAATCCAATGTCCACTAACCTCTACTTCAAAAACTATTCCAACTATCAAATCACTAGTGAGAACATGATGTAATAAGGATCAAACACATTGTAGATCTAAAAATATGGTACATGAAGTTCACATAATTCTAGACAATTTTATTAAACACGTTGCAATTCTCATTTACAATAGAAAATAATAAATTCACAAAGGTTCTTTATTGAATAATCACTTGATTATCAACAACTCATAATTTATTTATTATTTCAATTCTCATTCTAACAATATAACATTACAAGACAAAAATTTTGTTGTTACATTATAATATTTTAAAAATAAATACTATCCTATTATATGAGTCTTATTTTAAATTTGTGTTAAATGTAACATGTTTATTAATGATATAGAGTTTCTGCAATCCATAATGATGTTCATTGCTATTTATGGATTTGATTGTATTGGAGCTTTTGTATCAAGGCTTTGGATCACACAGTGTGATCCATCATCAAGATAATAGAGAGCTAGAGAAGAAGAAAATGATAGATCATGAAATATGATCTGAATTATTGATAAAAAAATCCAACTCAATTGAATTCAGAAATAATAATGAATAATAATGTGTTTATATCAATTTATTTAACCAATCTAAATTTATGTAAAAAGAATTTTACTCACTTACACTACATTATTAAGATTTATTTGAATATAAACTATTTTAAAATTATGATTTTGGCACATTAAAAGTCAAGTTTTAAGTTGCAAATCTCATTCATTCGATGGACGAAAAGTTACTTCTTGAGGTGACGGAAGAGCGGTGCATGAGCTCTGCTAGGGTTTTGAGTTTTTTGAGGTCATTTGTGGCCCCTCCTGCGTCATACTGCGCTTATTGCGCAGGATTTTGGTTCCTCCATTGCGTACGGCCGCATTTACTGCGGTTTTAGGGGTTTATTATGCCTTCAACCGGCTCTAACCTGACAATTCTTGCTGGTGTTAGCGGTTCAACGGCGCAGTTTAATGGCTCCCCCACCAAACAAACGCCCTCGGAAATTTGTTTCGAAAGTCTTTCACGAGGTAAGCATTCTGACGCTCCTACTGATGTAGTTTTACCTTTACCTGATTTTGATTTTGCATGCCAATGGCTTGAAAAACACACCCTTGTGGGTTATTTTGTTGGGAGGACTCCCCCTGAAAGTGTGCTAAAAGACTGGGTTAACAAGGCCTGGGTCCCTCATGGGGTCCGCCTTGATATGGTCCAAAATCTAACCAAGGGTTTTTTCTTGTTTCGCTTTGCGGAAGTAAATCATGTCCAAGCTATTTTGGGTCATGGACCCTGGTATGTCCGTTCCTCCTTGTTGGTTTTCCAGTACCAGACTCGGGATTTTGCTATCTCCGAGGACACCAAAATGTGTGTGCCAGTCTGGATTGAGTTTCCCGAGTTTCCCTTGCCATGTGTGCCCTTCTTGCACCATATTGCTTCCTCTCTAGGGAAGGTTGTTTGCATTGAACCTGATAAGTTCTTTCAAGCCCGTCCTCAGAAGAGGGTTTGTGTGGAAGTTGATTTATCCAAGGATTTGAAAGAGACTGTTGACCTTCAAATTAGGGATATTCGCCACTCCTAGAAAATCACGTATTTTAACCTTCCCAACACGTGCTACTAGTGCCAATCAGCTGATCATAAGATCAAGGACTGC
Source organism: Sequoiadendron giganteum (assembly GCA_007115665.2). NCBI lineage: Eukaryota > Viridiplantae > Streptophyta > Pinopsida > Cupressales > Cupressaceae > Sequoiadendron > Sequoiadendron giganteum. The sequence goes on along the minus strand of VCHN02000014.1, from coordinate 150,235,437 downwards.
CCTTTGTCAGTTTCCCGTACTGTTTCTCAGCTGCGGGGTGCTAAAAAGCCTCGTCAGATAGAGCCTTCGGCTAAGGCGGACACAAAGTGGACCATGGTCGCCAACCGGAAAAATAAGTCACATGGTTCTAGGTTGGCTCCCAAAGCCCTGGAACTAACCCAGCAGGTTTCAAACCCTTCAAAGAAGGGGAAGGCCACTCCCACAGGAGTGGCTTCTACTGTTTTACAACCCAGGCCACAGGCCGCGCCCCAGGCTGCTACAGTTTTATGTGCTCAACCGGCATTATCTGTCAATGTGGAGACCCAACGGCGTTCTCACAGCCGGTCTTCTCCACCGGAAGAAGGTGAATATGTGCCAGAAAAGTGGAGGTATTCTCCCTCTATTCAAATGGGTTCAGCTCCGCAAGAGTTTTTGAAGAATAGGTTCTCTTCCCTGTGTGAAGAGGATCGGGATTCTGCAAGCATGGAAGACTTTCCATGAATTTTCTCTCATGGAATGTTCGAGGTCTCACAGACCTCTCAAGGAAGTATTCTATTAAGAATACTTTGAAGAATTTTCCGCAAATTGAAGTGCTTTGTCTCTAGGAAGTTAAAATTTTAGGTTTTTTGCTTGCTTCCTCTATTTGGCCAGCTAGCACTATGTTGTGTGCCCTGCATGAGGCTGGTCGTGGTGGAGCCGCTACTCTTTTAGCCCCACGGTTGCTTCCTTATGTGGTTGACAATGGGGTGGATCCCTCCCAGCGGGCTGTCTGGACTCTTCTCAATATTGAGAACCATTCCTTTGGGATTATCAATATTTACGCCTCTAATGATGTTGTGGAGCGCTGTTTGCTTTGGCAATGGCTTGCAGACTCTTTGCCAGTTGCCACCTGGTTGTTCTGTGGGGATTTCAACATGGTTGAAATGGCGTATGATAAAAATGGCACTGTACCTTTTCGTTGGGCTGCAAGCGAAAGGGAGGCGTGGTTTTACATGCGCAATAAATTGGGGCTTTTTGATCCCAATCTGGGTTACCATCATTCTCATTCCCTCTGGCACACTTGGTGTAACTACAGAGCTGGTGCTGACAGAGTCTTTAAGTGCCTTGATCGTGCCATGATCTCGGAACAATCTTTTTTTTCTTTCAAAAGCTCTGCCTTGCCTGTTAAGCCGCTTGTGGATGTGACCCTTTTGGATCACTTCCCCATTCAATTTTGGATTGAGTGGGAAACTTGGCAACCTCGCACGTGTAAGATGAAATTCTTTTTTAACACGTCTCTGCTCCATCACAAGCCCACCATGTACCACATTCTTCGAGTATGGAATTTAGAGTGTCGTTCGTCTGGCAGTACGGGCTGGATTACTTGGTGGAATGATGCTATCATTCGTACTGTGCGCTTCCTGTGCATTTATGGGCGACAGCTTGCTTTATTTCGTCGGTGCTCTTACGAGGCCACTACTATTGACTTGTGTGTTGTTACGGAGGCCTTAGCTGCTTGTCCTTTCTCTCCGTCACATCAAGTCCGGGTGGTAGACTTAAGACACCAGAAGCAAGTGGTTGATAGCTATTCTGCCAGGGGCGCTCAAATCAAGGCGCGGCTCCACTGGCTCAAAATTGGGGACTGTGCCTCCAAAGAATTTTATTTGGCTCTTCGTGCTAGGCACTCCTCCCCAGGCATTAAAGCCATCAAAGATGGTAATCAAGTGCTCTCTGAGCTACCCGACATTCTCCAGGCTTTTGTGCGTCACTATGAGCAAGTTTTCATGGCTTAGGACCCCACGCCTGTGCGCCAGCAAGCCCTTCAGAGCTGCCTTGCTGTTGTGCCACATAGGCTTTCTTCAGCCCAAATTAATTTTTGTGATCAATTATTAACAATTGATGATCTCAAGGAAGCTGTTTCCTCCATGGCCGATGACAAGGCTCCTGGGATTGATGGTTTCTCCTATGAATTCTATAAAGCACTTTGGGACTGTATTGGGAGTGACCTTCATCATGTTTATCTTGAAGCCTTTCACAATAATTCTTTAGGCAATTTAATAAATAAAGGCAATATTAAATTCATACCTAAGTCTAGAGATCCGGAGGATATTTGTAACTAGCGGCCCATCATGCTTCTTAATGTCTCTTATAAAATTATTGCCAAAGCCTTGGCTCTAAAAATCCGCCACCTCCTACCTCAGATTGTGCGTCCCGAGCAGACTGGATTCATCAAATCCAGGTTCATTCTTGAAAACATTATTGTTGTTTGGGAAGGCATGGAGTGGGCCCAGCGTTCGAACCAGAAAGCCGTGTTTATCAAAATCGATTTTGCTAAAGCATATGACCACATTGAATGGCCTTTCATTCTTGCGATGTTACAAGCATTGGGTTTGGAGCCAATTTTCTTCAGTCCGTTCGCATGCTTTTTTTTGATGCCTCAGCTTGCATCTCCATTAATGGCCGCCAGTCCTCTACTTTTGGCCTCTTTCATTCTATTCGCCAGGGATGCCCTCTTGCCCCTGTGTTGTATGTTCTGGCAGCTGAGGGTTTTGGATATCTCCTAGCCAATGCTATCTCCCAACAGCGTGTTAAAGGAATAACACTCCCAGATTCTCAAGAGCAGCTTGTCAATGGGCATTTTGCTGATGACTCCTTCCTCACTCTCTTCGAGGACGAAGGTTCGATCACTGCTGCCCTTGAATGCCTTGACACTTTTACTCTTGCATCTGGTTCTCCAATTCAATGGCACAAAACGTTGTGCTACAGACAGTCTGTGCTTCCCACTCCTGCGTGGCTTCAACCCTATAACTGAAAGTGGATTGGTCAAGGGGAAATCTTCTGCTTCTTGGGCATCTGCAAGTGTTAATATGAAGCTGGCCCACTTTGCTTGGTGTATTCTTTTCCAAGGCTTGCCTATGGGTTCTCGGCTGGTTCATTTGGGGATCTCTGACCCTCGTTGCCCATTTTGTGGGCAGCCTGAAAGCTTCAAGCACCTTTTTTGGTTTTGTCTCAGAGCTCAGCAGTTCTGGACTTGGATTCATGATTTCTTTAGGCCTTTTAGGCCTGAACCCTTTTTGTGGCATATGGTTCTTCTGGGGGACCCGCCTGGAACCCCGGCTAAGTTCACCCAGATTTGGCACACTTTCAGAGTGGAAATCCTTTTCAGTATCTAGAAAGATAGAAATGCTTGTATTTTTGCTCATTCGCATATAGATATTAATGTTTCTATTTATGCTAAAGCTGTTATATGCTCTAATGTTATGTTACAGATTCAAGTGCAAGCCAACAAGGTTGCACTTGAAGTGGCTCACCTGCAGGTTCTCCTGGACCACTGGGGCAATGCCCCTTGTACTGTGGCTCAGATTCCTGACTCGCCCTCCTCCTCCCGCCGCCGGTCGCCCTCTCGGGGCCGGAAGCGGAGTGATTCCACGCGGGCTCACTCCCAGCCTCCTCCTCGGAGGGATTCTCGGCCTCCCCGACAGACTCGTTCACCTCCGCCATGACCTGGTCAGGGCTGGCACTCTAGTGGTGCGCCGAGGAACAGTGGTGGCGGCTCTGGGTGGCCTGCAGATGCTCCTCTTGACTCTGGCTCTGGTTGGCCCTCCTCTAGGAAAAGCTTTCCACAGCTTGCTCTTGCAATCTCACCTCAGTGCGAGGATAAAGAAAAAGAAGATAAAAATGATGATGGTTGGGGTGCTCCTCCTAACGTCACTCCTAACCCCACTGATGTATGGGGTAGAAATTTGGATGACCAGGATCCCCCAGGATCTACTGGCACTACCTTAGCTGCATAAATTTCATTCTATTTTTTTATTTCTGGGCTAGGCCCATGTGACTTTAGTTAATTTTGTTGGGCTGGGCCCATGTCGCTTTCGGAGTGTGCTTTCCTACCACCCAACCCTTTTTTGTGAATTTTGTAACTTTATTTATATTAATATAGATCTCTGGAAAATTCATCAAAAAAAAATCTCATTCGTTTCTCCACTACCATCTATAATTTCAAAATAAACAAGGAAAAAAAATTAAAAAAATCCAAACTTTCTATTCAAACATTCTGATCCGACATACCAATTTTTCTTATACAGTTTTTCTAGTTTGTACCATGTGCATCACGTTCTTAAACTTTCATCGAACCTACCATGAAACCTTTGAGAGACCTCGTGGCAACGGAACCCATCAAACCCCTTAACATGAGGTCTTTGGTGGACCTCATGGCGACAAATCTTGCCAAAGCCCTCTTTGATTTAGGTCTTTTCTTAACCTCATTTTTGGTACAAGAAAAGATTCTAAAATAATGTGATAACAAGGTTTGAAATCATCCACTTTCTCGATTACCTTTCACAATCTGATGTAGTGGGCCTCATTAGCTTTTAACATGGAACAATTTAATAAATATGAATAAATATAAAATTCTTCACAACCAATAAATATTGTTCACCCTCCCTCGTTTCCTAAGCACTTGTGATGATCTTGCAACCCTCTTAGATAGTCGAAGGAGGGAGAGTATGTTTTTTATAAGTGGATGATGTCATCTCCAACATTTAGTTTGGTTCTTTCTCCCTAAATTTTTTGCACAAGTATTATTCTACTCTCTAAGAGTTGAATAGAGATGATATGCCCTTTGACTCTTGCCTATGAAATTTCTTTCTTGGAATGTCTGAGGTCTCACTAACCTTTCCAAAAAGTAATTTATGTCAAGGATATTTAGTAGAAGTATTTATCTATAGATTCTCTTTATTTGTAGGAAGTGAAGATTATTGGTTCATGTTTTCAACAGCTTTCCATGTCATATGGCTAGCAAGTACTATATTTTGTAGCAATCATGATGTTGACCATGAAGGGTTTGTCACCTTTCTCACTCCTAGGTGGCTTCCTTATGTTGTTTACCATGCTTCTAACTCCACTAATTGTGTAATATGAATTTTATTAAATATCAATAATCACTTTTTTAATCATAAATGTTTACTCTTCCAATGATGTTGAGATATCTCTTTTGTGGTGATGGATTGTTGACTCATTTCCTACCACTACTTGGGTTATGTACAGGGAATTTAATATGGTCGAGATGGCATATGATATAGACAAAGTGTTACCCTTAAGCTAGAAACTATTGATTCATAAAATTTTGTTGGCTTATATCAAAAAAGTATGGAACCTTTAAACTCGGCGTACTAAACCAAATAGCTATATTTCTTGGTGTAATAGAGCCATCTAGCGTATGTCTCACTTCCTCTATATTTATGGACACTAGCTAGAAAGCTTTCAACATCATGCATACAAGGCCATCACCTCAACTATTTGCAAGGCTATGATAGCTCTTGAATTTGATCCCTTCTATCTTTCTTTGCAAGTTAGGGTGGTACAGATTAGCCACTAGAAGCAATTTCTTTATAACCATACAACCAAAGACACTCAAGTCAAATCCAAGTTGCATTGGATTAAAGTGGGAGATAGAGATTCTAAATTTTCACTCTCAAAGATCATCATACCTATCATGGCATTAAGTAGATGAAGGATGTTCAAGTCATCTTCAAGGAGTTATAATAAATTATCCAATATTTTATCAAAATTTATGAACAAGTTTTCATAGCCCAAGAAAACAATCTTGAATGGCACCAAGCCCTTCAAGAATGCCTCTATGTTGTTCCTTGTCATATTTCCTCCTCACAACAAGCCTTTTGTGATCAATTTATCTTCATTAATGATCTCAAGGAGGCTATTCACACCATGGCCAATGATAAGGCTCCTTGTTGTGTTGACTTCCATTGTGAGTTCTACAAGGCCCTCTAGGATTGTGTTGGTGAGAACCTACATAAATTTTATCTAGAAGAGTTTCACTCCAATTCATTAGGGAAAGTTATAAACAAAAGAAATGTCAAATTCATACCTAAGTCTATATAGCTTAAAGATATCTATATTTGAGGCCTATCACCTTGCTTAATGTGTCATACAAGATCATCACCAAATTTTTGGTTTTGAAGGTGCAACATCTCCTTCCACAAATTGTGCAGCCAATGAAAACCGGTTTCATAAAATTTGGGTACATCCTTCATAATATCATTGTGGTTTGGGAAGGTCTAGAATGGGCTAGACATTCAAAACAAAAAGCTCTAATCTTAAATTTTGGATTTTTCCAAGGCATGTGATCATATTGGATGGCCCTTTATTTTGGTAATTCTTTGAGCTCTAGGGTTTGGACTGTTGAATCTCTATTATGCTAATTTGTCCTTGATGACAATTTGTACTATAGTCTGGCATCTTGGTGATGGTTTACTCAGTTGATCTGCTTTTCTAATTGGCATATTTACTTCACTTTGGATACTATATATGGTGGCACTGATATCTTGACTCCATATGCAGATATTGGTTGAGGTACTCTGGTTACAGATTCTTTGTTCTATTGATCAGGTTGCTTTTCAGTTTTAAGAAAACCCTATCAGGTTTCCTTAATCAACTGATAATGGTTTATGGTATGTGAATTTAACATGCAAAATTAGTCTTTACTATACCTCATAAGTCATTGGACATTATTTGGCATTGGCACGTTATATAGCATTAAATAAAATGAGGTGGCAATTGGCATTGATATTTTTGGATATCTTTTGGCATTAAAAATGTTTGGCACACTAGGAATGCATATTATATTGCATTTGGGTTAATGATAGCAAATTCTCAAGGCTTAAAAGCCGACAGCTGGTATAAAGCTTGTCTTTGGTAAGGCCGTGGACGTCTTACCGTGGTACCACTGACAGTTAAGCTAGTAACCACGGTAGTGTGGTGAAAGTTGTTAGCGGCAAGCAAGACAGCTACCGCTACACCACAGGCTGTCAGAAGGGAAACCGCGGTAGTGCGGTGAAAATGACTAGCGACATGCTAGACAACTACCACTATACCACAGGCTATTAGAAGAGTAATTGCGGTAGCACGATAGAAACAGTTAGCAGTATGCAAGGAGCTACCGCTATACCGTGAGTAGTTTGAAGGAAGACCGTGGTTGAGCGGTAAGGAAGCAGATGTCAAATAATGTTTGTCGGCATGCAAGTCATTGATCTTCTCACCGATTTCAAAGAGTATTATGAGTTTTTGATTTATTAATCACTGTCCTTTCGGACTCCAAATTCTATCATACTTTGCAAAGGATTTCAGTTTGCTTGGTTTGGAAGTTTAGGTCAAAACTTTGTTTCTCTTGTTCGAGGGTTTGGAACCCTATTCTTGCCGCCTCCAGGGAATGTCTCTCTCGGTCATTTCACTGTGTAATTGACTATTTTTTTGCAACTCTTGGACATCGAATGGGGAAGCTTGAAAGACCATCACCATGGTTGTTTCTCTTGTCAGGTTCTTGGCATCAGGTGAATGCTCGAAATAACAATGTGGCATGGGTTGCTCAGCTACTTTGCAGATCCGGTAAATTGCTCATGGAAAATTCTATTTTGGTCTTCTCAGGTATTCTTTTAGTTTTCTTAACAGATCCGTTACTTCTTAGGCAAGGTTATTTTGAGTTAAGTTTTCTATGCAAAAAGAAAAGCAAAAAATGTCTATTCGTTTCATGATTAGATCTGAAATGCATGATTTTGGTTATGGAAGCATTGTTCTTTCAGTTACTTTTTTTTGCAGCAGTTTTTCAGTGGCCATTATTTTAAAATTACATGCATGCCTTGATGTTGTTTGGTTAAAGTACTATTTGTGCAGGCTACTTGAGAGGACAATTTTTCAGTCTGCCTTCTATATTTGCACAATTCTTGAGTACTCCTGTCAAAAGACCTTATTTAGATTGATCCTTCTCTCATGATCATGGTATCATCTGGCATTGTTTCTCGCAAGTAGTATGGTAACCTGATAATCATCTTTGCTTTATTCTCTGAAATAGAAAAATGAGCAACTGTTGTAACCTTCCTCGAATGCAATGATGTAATATGTAATCAGAAGAAAACAGATAGATTAGGGCTTTAATATTAAGGAAAAACAAAAAGAGAATCGAGAGGGTTAACTGTTTTGAAGAGTATCATGTAATATTGATGAAAAAGAGTATGAAAAAAAAATTAAGTAAGGACACACCATTGATAATACAGTTTGATGTGAAGTTGTATTAAGACTGTAACTAGATTTTCCTCAAGCTATCTTAAGGCTTGATAATGGGTGGAACTTTGAAGAGTCATTCTTGACTTTTGAGAATTCTACACATTGTCTGTCAAGAGGCACTTGACAAAAATTAGGGAAACAAAGAGATCGTTAGTATCATTATATGTTCCATTGTTAAATAGAAAAGGGGTTGGTGCTCCTTGAGTCGGTGCTCAGAAATCAGCCTTTGAGGCATTGTTAAAATAATTATTGCAATGAAAGCCTGAAAAAGGCAGCAGGTCCACTCGGCATATCTTGTGTCTATTTGAGTATCCGTGGTTCATTAGCTTCAATGCTTTAATGCTTTAAAGTGCTATGGTTTACTATTCTCATTTCAGTTTATGTGATTATATTCAATACATGAATGAGTTTATCATTGATAAATGAGAAGCATACATCTGGTTTATTTCAGTTTCAATTAAATTTGGTAAAGAAGTTAATAACGCCGATTCACCCCCCCCCCTCTCAGTGTCTTTTCACTCCAACATGGACCTCATTTCATTCAATCTATTAGCATTTTTTTTTATACCTCACCATCAATGGTCACCAAACTAGCACCTTTGGGATTTTCAGATCTATTCACCAAGGTTGTCCCTTGGCCTTTGTTCTCTGATTGCTTGTAGATGAAGGTTTTGGTTACCTCTTGGTCCATTTTGTTTCTCAAGAGCTTATAAAAGGTATTGCCTTGCTTGATTCATTAGCTTAGCTTGTGAAAGGCTAGTTTATAGATGCTCCATTCCTCAATCTCATTGAAGAGGAGTGTTGGGGATATGAGATCGGTCTGACATCATATAATAGGCATCTAAGACAGTAGTGCCTTAGTGATTTTCATTCAAATCACAACAAAGACACAAACAACTATGCCATAAAGTGGAAGCAGGCACAGTTGATCCCCCATTGATCCTCTGAGAAAAGTAAATGCTTAACATATAACAAATTCAACACAAGCACAGATTCAGTTTGCAGAATCAAACAACCATGAAAGACAAAACTATGAACACTCAGATTTACGTGGGGAAAACCCTTTTGGGTAAAAAACCCCACCCTACAAAACACTCATCTCATATGTATTATTCAGTAACTAAAATGGTTACAATACAAAACCAGAGCTATTCTCTTGAGGAGAAATACATCTTGTCCATCTAGAGAAATGACAGGCAACACAAAATAGAACCCTCACACAGTTACAATGTCCTCATGACATACTGTGTAGATTCCCTTCAGCTACTCACAAATGACTGTCACAGCCAGCCTCACGGCCATCCTAGCCTCTTGGCCTCCACAGGTTCACATCCTTTCAGATCTGAGAGTCTAAGTGTTCACGATAAAATACCACTCGAATACTCTCAGCCTCTCTCTCTCTATTCGCTCATCTTTTTTAATCGAACTGCACCCACAATAACTTATATCGTGTTCTTACCTATTCAGCTCATCCCTGCCAACAACGGTCATCAGGATAATAAATTATCCACCTGCAGGCTTTCCATTTCTAATAACGTGCACCGCTTATTCAACATGCATCAAGCCGCACAACATTAAATTAGTCTCAGGCATGTCCGCCAACCTCCATTCAATAATGCAGCCCAATTGTAATCAGGAAATAAAAATTTTTCCAATCAGATTTCAAAGAACTTGCCACACGTCACCAAACAATTCGTTCGCCACTTCTGACAGTCGGTCAAACCTGTCCAACTCGGCCAACTGAGTTTCGAGCTCACCTGAGCTCTTACCGCGTTACCGCCGAGCCCACATGACCTAGCCGCGGTACAGCGGTCAAATCACCTGAGCTCACCTAGCCTTCTACCTCGCTACCACTGCCCTGTCGGACTCGCCTTGTGGTATGGCAGTAAGCCAACCAGGCTCACACCTTGACTCCACCGCACTACCGTGCCCCTATCTGAGTCACCTCACGGTATGGCGGTGAGCTCTGCCGAGCTCACCCAAGTCTTCACCAAGCCCAGACTTTGACTATACCATGCTACTATCGAGCTCATTTGGCCATTGTGCGGTAAGGAAGTAACTGCCTGCACTGACCGCCATCTCCACCATGCTACCGCTGACCTTCCAAAGCCTTCCTGCGGTGTGGTGATAACAGCCAGGCCGATCACTGGTGGTCTCACCGTGACCACCATGGTTAGAGGACCCATCACCCGCGGTATGGTGGTAACTGCTGAGCCCACCATTGGCGGTCTCACCGCGAACACCGTAGTGAGAGGAACCACCACCTGTAGTATGGCGGTAACCACCGAGTCCAACACTGGTGGTCTTACCGTGGACACCACGGAGAGAGGGACCACCACCAGTGGTAAGGCGGTAACTGCCGAGCCAGACCGCTAGTGGCCTTACCGCACCATCGTGGTGAGATAACTCACTGCGTGCAGTAAGGCGGTAACCGCCAGCACAGGCTACAAGCGGCCTTACTGTGCCACCGCGGTGAGTGAACTCACCGTACGCGGTAAGGCAATAACCGCCAGATAGAAATCGCCAAGACCAAACCAGACCGTTGTAGTAAAGGCCAGAACATGAAGGAAAATGCCAAGTCTTCAAGGGAAAAGACCAGAAAGTTGAGGTAAACTTTCCCAACAATCTCCCACTTGCCGAAGACTTTCAGGCTTCCTCCAAACACCCGAACAAGGACCATAACCATGCTTCCACGCTCCAACCAAGACCTCTGCAATGACATCAAAAATTGTCCACCATCTCAGGAAATAACTCCAAACACAGGAACATGCCAAGGCGAAAAAGCACCAGTCTCAGGAACGCAAACATCTGATCCTTCAGGCAGAAAAGGCACAATAGCAACAACAAAGCACAACGCGAACAATAGAACAAGAAAAATTCTCTAGAACAAGGTAAACCAACCAGCTAGAACAACAACCATAAAAATGACTGCTCTCATCCAACTGATCAAACCCACATGACTGAAAATAGCACACACAGCTCGTGCTAATTCATCCAACCACACATACCTCAAAGGTATGAACATCAGTAAACTCATGCCATCACATAACCACCCATCAATAGCAAAAACAAGCACCATGTGTCAACTAGTCAAACGACCCAACACGTCCAGGTACTCCCACTGCAAGGGTATTGTCCAGATGAATGCAAACATAGCACCATCACACATGATCTAGGCATACCAAGTCCACCAACCACTTGCACAAATAAATGAGGAACCATGTAGTTCCGAGGAAAACCCACACTAATATGCACAACCTGCAACCACCTGTTGCAAGAGACATTTCTCTCAACAGTCTTCCACATTCTTCCAAGGTTCCATATCTGACTGAAGAAGGAAACACCATGGCTCCACATACATCTAAAGTCAAATGAAAATTTAGGAAGAAAAAGACTAGAATAGAGAGAAAACAACAAATCATAACATGTAGCATCCTCCTACATACACTTCTAAATGCTAGCTATGTCAAGAATGATCTTCTTCACATTCCAAAGGGAAAATCCATAACAACACCCAATAGTTCCATGGATGTAAGCACCTCAAAGAAGATCAAACTAACCCATATAACCATCTCCTATCAGTCCTCAAAAGCATAAGGAGATCCACTATGTTGTCCACCTTTCATTATGAATCGTCCAGAATCTTAAAACAACTCAAGATTCATATCCATGAAAGATAAAGCATAACACATATCTGAAAGCTATAATGGGAAAATACCTTTTAAATAAACTTCACTTTTGAGCAGACCAAGAAGAAAAGAAAATATGCTCCTCCAAGATATACAAGTCACCGTGACTTACCCAAGAGAAATTTCCTTCATGGTCTCTGTTGAACTCGCGTTCAATAGGTGCAAGCTACTCGGACTTTCAGTTGTAACAACAACATTCTCTAAATAATTCCAGCCTCACCTTATTCTCCATGCATCCATGAGCAACAATAACCTGCCATCGCATGCTAACTCCAAACTGCATCACTGCAATAAACATGAAGTCCTCCAGAATATGACCAATGTACTCAAAACAAAGAGAAACCCCAGACCACTGTCAAAGCTCCAAAACCTAGGACAAGAACTTATCATGACATCATGATCTACACATCTCCATTAGGAGATACCATGCTTCAACTGAACTATCCATGGTCTCAAGAGCAAAGAAACATGCCAAAACTCTAATGCACAAGCAAGAGTATACATGACATAAAGCAAACAAACTCTAAAGCAAAATCACCTTTCAAGCACCACCAACATCTCAGCCAAAGACTACCAAGGTCCTTCATGGCTCCAAGATGCTGCACATCTTCAAATAGTGACCCTACAAAAGCGAGAGAGCTCTTCTATAGCAACAGGATCTAAGAGTCCTCAAGAAGCATTTGCCACACCAAAGAAGATCATTCACCACCAAGTGATGAATCCACAGTCACTACTAAAGCTCCCACTGAAACGTGACATCGAGCTCTCCAAGCATCATGACCAAACATATGCTGATATGAAAACCTCTAGGTACAAATGACAACATGTCCATCGAACAACAATGCCAAATAGTGCCAAGATTACTAGATCACGTAGACCACACCATCACTGTCAAAAGCTTACACAAGCCAGTGTGTCAAGCTCTCCATGACATCATGATTCACACATGCTACTGGTCCATAACCGACTATTCAGGTACTCAAACGCCATTCCTCCTCTCATCTCAAAACAACCACGCCAATGCACAAGTGATCACAGACAAGGTCAGCTAACAGATCTGCACCATCACAGAAGAAACCTCATGGATAATGACAGTCCACTTCCAAGTTGACTCATGGAAAAATGTAGGTAAAGACAACCCACAAAAACATGCACAACTCGTAGATCCACTTCAATGAAAAAACCCTGCAAATCTATCATGACACTAGAAATTGCAAAACTGGGATAATCAAAGAGAACAACCCATGTAGAAAACATGACTCAAACACCAAATCAGATTTACCAATCATGTCCACAACTCAAGCACCATAGTCTAGGAAACCTGCAAAGAAAACACGACAAGAATGCTGAATGAAAAACACATACCAACATTCCCATGCAGAGAAGACATCACACCTCCTCAAAGACATGTCAAACTGCAACTATATCATCCAGTCACACCCCAAAATCCAGGGTCTAGAAAATAGTAGACAATATCTCCACACAAAACACAAGTTTTCCTTGATCGTACAAAACTTGCAAAACCACAATGTTTATAAAATACCCACGCATCTCCATATTCACTGCTCATCTGGACGACCCAAGAGTCTGCACATAACCAACACGGTTAACCAAAACAATGAAAAGAAACATGAATATGCATGATAGACTTTTTTAGGAAAATTTATAGAAAACCTCCAAAGCTAAAGACATGAATCTGAACCATGCGAGTGCAAGACACAGGTTCGAATGGAATAACAGATCCATTTCAGACCAGTTCCAAAAACCACAGTCATGCACAAGTATACGAGAGAGCCAAGCTATTCAGAAGTTGTAGACCACCAGGATCAGCTTCATAGCCTCCATGCAATCAAAGCAACAAAGAAACCGCCTTCAGTGCTAAGTCAGAACACCCAACACAAGCACAATACTCCATGGTTGAACAACAACACAAGAAACTCCATACCGCTAGAGAGCCTCTCACACAAACACCTAGTATGAAACCACGCTTCACTGCAACACAACCACAAGCACATATCATGCCCTTTGCATCAGGAACATTTGTTGTGAGCCAGGAGCCTCAGACCATATTGCAAAAATATGATCAACTCCAAGAAATTTCGGTGTCTTTCAAATTTGCGTGTTGAATCAAAGAAGCAACATCCACTCATTGAAGGATCAATCACCAACCGATTTCTCCAGATTTCCTCAAGCTTGCCAGGCTAAGAAATCATCATAGGAGAAATACCCAGAACATCAGTAACCAGGAGAAGGCTTTGACACCACTTGTTGGTATCACCAAGCCTTGACCTCCTTCAACTAGCTCTGATACCACTTGTTGGGGATATGAGATCAGTCTGTCATCATAGAATAGGCATCTAAGACAATAGTGCCTTAGTGATTTTCATTCAAATCACAACAAATACACAAACAACTATGCCATAAAGTGAAAGCAGGAACAGTTGATCTCCCATTGATCCTTTGAGAAAAGTAAATGCTTAACATATAATAGATTCAACACAAGCATAGATTTAGTTTGCAGAATCAAACAACCATGAAAGACAAAACTATGAACACACTGATTTATGTGAGGAAAACCCTTTCGGGTAAAAAACTCCACCCTCCAAAACACTCAACTCATATGTATTATTCAGTAACTAGAACGGTTACAATATAAAACTAGAGCTATGCTCTTCAAGAGAAATACATTTTGTCCATCTAGAGAAATGGAAAGCAACAAAAAATAGAATCCTCACACGGTTACAATGTCCTCATGACATACTGTGTAGATTCCCTTCAGCTCCTCACAAATGACTGTCACAGCTAGCCTCACGGCCAGCCTAGCCTCTTGGCCTCCACAGGTTCACATCTTTTCAGATTTGAGAGTCTAAGTGTTCATGGTAAAATACTGCTCGAACACTCTCAGCCTCTCTCTCTCTATTCACTCATCTTTTTTTATCGAACTGCACCCACGATAACTTATACCGTCTGCTTACTTGTTCAGCCCATCCCTGCCAGCAATTGTCATCAGGATAATAAATTATCCACCTGCAAGCTTTCCATTTTTGATAACGTGCACCGCTTATTCAGCATGCATCGAGCCGCACAACATTAAATTGGTCTCAGGCATGTCCGTCAACCTCCATTCAATAATGCAGCCCAATCGCAATCAGGAAATAAAACTTCTACCAATTAGATTTCAAAGAACTTGCCACGTGTCGCAAAACAATTTGGTTGTTGTTTCTGATAGTCGTTCAAACCTGTCCAACTCGATCAACTGAGTTTCGAGCTCACCCGAGCTCCTACCGCATTACCACCGAGCCCACACGACCCAACCATGGTACAACGGTGAGCTCACCCAAGCTCACCTAGCCTTCTACCTCACTACCGCTGCCCTATTGGAATCGCCTCGCAGTATGGTGGTAAGCCATCCGAGCTCGCACCTTGACTCCACCGCACTACCGTGCCCCTATCCGAGTCACCTCGCGGTATGGCAGTGAGCTCAGCCGAGCTCACCCAAGTCTTCACCGAGCCTAGAATCTGACTACACCGCGCTATCGCCAAGCTCGTTTGGCCACCCAGTGGTAAGGCAGTAATTTCCTATGCTAACCACCATCTCCATCGTGCTACCGCTGACCTTCCAAAGCTTTCTTGTGGTGTGGCGATAACCGCCAGGCCGACCGCTGGCGTTCTCATCGTGATGAGAGGACCCACCACCTGTGGTTTGGCAGTAACCGCCGAGCCCACCGCTGGCAGTCTCACCATGGTGAGAGGAACCACCGCCTGTGGTATGGCGGTAATCGTCGAGTCCACCGCTGGCAGTCTCACCATGGTCACTGCAGTGAGAGGGACCACCACTAGCGGTAAGGTGGTAACTGCCGAGCTAGCCCACTAGTAGCCTTATCGCGCCACCGCGGTGAGAGAACTCACCATGTGTGGTAAGGCAGTAACCACCAGCGCAGGCTACAGGCACCGTGTGCGGTAAGGCGGTAACCACCAGACAAACACCGCCAAGACCAAGTCAAACTGCCACAGTAAAGGGAAAAACATGAAGGAAAATGCCAAGTCTTCAAGGGAAAAGACCAAAAAGTTGAGGCAAACTTTCCCAACAAGGAGAAAAATACCAACGAAGCCCTCAAATGCTCAGACACATTTTGCAATGCCTCTAGTTCTACTATTCAGTGGCATAAGACTCAATGCTACAAATAATTCTTTATCCCTATACCCTCCTATCTCAATTACTTTGACTAGAAATGGATTGGTCACATAGATTTATTTTAGATTTTTCAGCATTCCTTTTTATTTTCTAGGCTTCATAGGTATCCTTATGACAATGGTTCTTTTTAGAATTGAAAAACAGCTACCTTTTTCGGTCATGAAAACCCTCTCTTTAGAAGGGAAATTTCAAGTGTGTTCCAAGATTATTATGGATATCCATATTTATTATTATTCATGTTGGGCTCCTTCTAATGCCTCTTAAATGAAGCTGTAAAAGATTCTCCATGATTTTCACAAGGGTTTCTATCAAGTTTCCTACAAATTTTCTTGTCTCCCTTGAGAATGTCAAAGATTGGGGCTATCATCCATCTAGTGCCAAGCTTTGATAGTTGGCACCAAATGAATTATCCATGTCATTCATGGAGATAAAGCCTAGAAAATTATTGTTTGACATTGTATTACCTCTAGTCATCCTTTTAGATTACTTTCTTAGAAGAGGATTGGGCTCCAAACCCTTCTCATCATGAAGAATGCAATTTGTACATTAAAGATAATTTTGTTATCAAGAGCATTTGGATATCTTAGGAAGCCATGGAACCTTAGATTTTCTATAATGATCTAGTGTATTCCATGATGGACTTTCCATTAACTAGTAGAATATTTTGTGGTCCAATATTTTGCAAGATCAAGGTCACCAATTGGTTAGATTGTATTTGATGAATGCCTTTAGATTTCACAAGAAAGGAATTCAATTCTTGTTGTATTTATTCTCTAGAATCTATGAGTCTCATGTCATGGGATGAAACTAAATTCAAGTTTCACCTTTCTAACTAGGATTATGAAACTTTTGATTCAGTAATGGAAGAAATTCTTGCTAATATGGTTCACAAAAGTGGTATCCATCCTTCTAGGCCTTGGTGGAAAGACTGGAAGTGAGGTCCAAACACTGCCTTCTACAATTATAAGCCTCGGTATGGTTATCCTTGGCTCTCTCCCTATCTACCCATGGTTCTGACATTAAACTAGAGATGAAATTTACAATCACTAGCTTTAGTTCGGAAATGCATATTTCATACCATATGGTCAATTTTTATGGAACCAAAATTGGCCCACAATTCCTAGTGGGTGCTTTTATAGGCCCTTCTAATCAAAATCCTTCTCTTGGCACATGGTTCTTTTAGGGGATTGACCTTGTATCCCTCACAAATTCAACCAAATTTTTCATGCTTTTAGGGTGGATATTATCTTTAGCATACAAAAATATAAAAATTCTATAACATTTTCTAATTTTACTCTATTGATCATCATATTTTTTTATAAAACAATTATGTTTTTTAATGTTTTATTATAAATCCAAGTGCAAGCTAATAAATTTACACTGGAAGTGGCTAACCTTTTAGTTCTCCTCAACCACT
Source organism: Sequoiadendron giganteum (assembly GCA_007115665.2). Classification (NCBI taxonomy): domain Eukaryota; kingdom Viridiplantae; phylum Streptophyta; class Pinopsida; order Cupressales; family Cupressaceae; genus Sequoiadendron; species Sequoiadendron giganteum. The sequence continues at coordinate 150,218,099 of VCHN02000014.1, read as the reverse complement.
AGGGCAATGCCTATTGTGCAATGGCTAGAGTTCTCTAATATCCCTCCTCCTTTAGGGGCCACTGACCTCTTTGTAGGCATCAACGAGGATGAAGTCTTTCTACTCATGGTAACTTATATGTTTGTTCCCAGGCTTTTTCTCCAACTACTAGAAGGGACTGTGGACAATGGGTTTGTGTGTGGCTTGCTCATTGATGCTTTGCCTCTTTTCCACCCATGGGGGAAACCTTTGGATGGCATACTAGTAAAGCTTCCAACTGATTTAATTCCAACAAATTTCCTTGGTAGGCTCTTGCAATTTCATTATCTTATGCCAACGAAAAAGAAGATAGAGAAAAAGAAAAATATGATGAGGTTTGGGACCCTCTCATGGATACCCTAGACCCTACTAATGTATGGGGTAAAATAGGTGAACAAGACCTTCCTCCTTCCCCCTAAGCTACTATTGTTTCCACAGTGAATTAATTTTTATATTTTATATTTGGGAATTAGCCCCATATAGACTTTAGGGGTGTGATTTTATATCCACCCACCATTTTTTTGAATATGTGTAATATTATTTCTTATAAATGATAAATCAAAAAATTATCCATCAAGAAAACTTGAATCCATTGGTTAAAAGTTAGTTTATATGAAAACAAACTTCAACAAAGCTAACCTAGAAAGAAAGTTAAGAACTTGACTAGTACATTTTTTATTTTTTATGATGTAGGATTTTTGCAGGGATAACTTTAAGAAACCCCCCCTCGGCAAAGGTGTAAAATCTTGGCAAATCTTTCCTTTTATTTGAAAAAAATATTAATTTTCTTGGCGAATCTTATGCACAGTATTAAAAACATTGTAAAATCTTGGCGAATCTTAATGAATAATTGGTAAAAATAATAATCACAGTGGCGAATCCTATTGAATAATCACTAAAAAGATTAATTACAATGGCGTATCTCTCCTTTAAAAATTTACATAGTTGGTCGACGCAGTTGCCCCATATATTTTTTTTAATTTTTTTAATATTGAAGTAGGGGCTCGAGGGCGGCAACCACTGGCGGGGTCAAGGGGGTAGAGCTCCCTTGTGGGGGTCGAGGGGGCAACGTCCCCTTGTGGGGTCCGAGGACAACAGCACACACAGAGGAAAATGCATTGGAGCACACACGAATGAAGTGTTTTAAAAAATTCTCACTTGAAAAGTAAGACTAAATGAAACTTGAAAATTTTACAATCGATTAGCTTTTAAATTGGATTGTTGCAAGTTCATTCCATGAGAGAATATCAGCGTGAGTGTACATCATCAGTGGGACACTTAGGGATGTCCCACCGATACAACGATGATGGCACATGCCATGAACTATTGGCAACAGTGAACGGTGGAGTTCAAATAGAGCTTTGATCGGATGTCTTTCCAGGAGCTTGGTGCGAATATTGTAGATTCCCTTCATGATTCTCTAGAATTACACAAGTGGTGTACCTGTGCCTTGGTGGACCCCTGGTGGAGTATGGAAGCCTTATCGGCATGAGTGAACATCATCGGTGGGACACTTAGGGATGTCCTGCCGATACAACGATGATGACATATGTCATAAACTATTGGCAACAGTGAAAGGTGGAGATCAAACAGAGCTTTGATTGGATGTCTTTTTGGGAGCTTGGCGCGAATATAGTAGATTCCCTTCTTGATTATTTGGAATTACACAATAATACTGGCGAATATTATTAATATTTTTAATTACTGTATAAACTACTGGTGAATCAGTGTCAATGGCGCATCGTTTACATGGCGAATTAATCGAGATGAAATTATTTTTTGTAAAAACCTGGCGATCAATCTTTGTTTTAGCTTGTACTATTCACCATTTTTGGAGCTCCCGATTTCTATTATTCGCTAATTGGCAAAGATTCGCCACTAAATTTTTCCCTGGATTTTTGTATTCCAATATGTTATTGTATCAAAAATATAGGTAAGGTTTTGGGTTATATGGTAAAACCATCCTTTTGACTTGAAGAACCAAGCCATGATGTTTCCTTCCACAAAATTAGATACCTCTACAAATCATCACATTTTGTCTTCTTTCATTTTCAACCTCTTATTGGAACGAAGATGCTCCCTTTTCAATTTGTTCTCTTTCTCTTTTCCCAACTCCTTAGAGGCTTAGTAGTCTTGCTCCATCTAAAATCATTATTTATTTTTACACCACTCATACTGCCTTCTATTGTACCTACACATAGACCATAAAAAAAAAAAACTCCCATATTATTTTCCTCATTCTCTATATTAGGCCATTTAGGCATGCTTTTCATTTCTTCACTTGTGAGGAGATCTTCATTTCCTAACTCTACATGATGGTGTTCACAAGATAAATACTTTTTTGCATTGTCCTCCTTTGCTACAAAAAAATGAACATTTGTCTACTCTCTCTCAATTATTCGCATTTCTTCTCCAAGAAAGAGATGATGCATTTCTTCTCTCTTTTCATTAATCATGGGATTCACTAGACATTCCTCTAGCTACTTCTAGTTGGTCGTGTTCTCTAAATTAGATAACATTTTATCACATGTGGGACTCCCAAATATCTCCATAGTTTTTGCAGCTTCCTCTCTAATGTGGACCACTTTCACTTCTACAACATCTTGAAATCCTCTAGTGATAGGTTATATTCTTCTTCATTACAATCTTCATATTATAATTTTAATACCTTCCCCTTCTTTAGGGTAACACAACTCAACAGTCACATCCAAATCATCTATCTCTTCATCTTCATCCCATTCATCTATCTTTTCTCTCTAAAACTCTCATAAAAGATCATTCAAAGGTCTTTTATCTACTAATTACGTTGAATGCATTCCTTATGTGAGCTTTATCGAGCTCATTTTGTCCATTGATGATGAAGAGTTTTAGATAGGGCATGCAAAATGATTTGAATGATCATCACCACATGTTCACTTTTTTCCCACCATTTTTTCACATCTACCTTTTGATTGTTCTCAAGTTATTTCCACCCTTCGTTTTATTTTTCCCACCTTTATTTTATTTTCATTTATTCCTATCGGGAATCCACACCTTCTTTCTTTTCATTAATTAATTCCCATCAATTCATGAATCATTTTTTTATTTTTTTTATGAATAGGTGTTTATATCTATTAATTAAAGATAAATATACACATATTCACAAAAAAATTATGTGGTAAGAAGGCACACTACGAAATTCATATGGGAAATGCTCGGAAAGTAGAAAGCATGATAAAAAACAATATAAAAGTCACTTAAGTGGTCATAATAGTGCCAACAGAGGGTGGTGGATCACTGTCATCCGCCTTACCCCATACAACAAATCATCTAGTATATAATAATATTTTTAAAATATATTATATAATTTATACTATATACAATTTAAATATAATATATAATAATAAATAAATATATTTCATTTAAATATATAATTTATACTATAATATTATACTTAAAATATATACATATAATTTAAATTTTAGTTTAAGTTTTTTTTTTTTCCCCTTCAATTTTTAAAGAATTAAATCATAATGAAGTTATGCAAATTAATTACGAATTGACTTTTTATCTTTTTAATAAGTTAAATTTCTAGCTTTAAATTTTTTAATATAATTTAATAGGGTTTTAATTTTTTGAAATTTAATTTATTTAAGAATTTAACTATATTTATGCTGTGATATTAATATCAGGATCCAATCCTATAATTTTAGAGTCAACTCATTGACCCATATTTCATGAGTCAACTTTATAATAATTTTATATTTATATTTATTTATTTGAGTTTTTTTATCAATACGCTGTGGGATGTGGGGCCACTCTCATATAGAAAAACATAGCAACCAAAAAAAGGAAGAAAGCTTCAGACCCAAATCAGGAGAAAAAAACAGCAGAGAGAAATACACAAAGAGATACCTAGAAAAGATCAACTCCACTGCTCAAGAGATCTTCATGATCAAACTATGCTAAAACTTGAGAAATTTTCCATTCTTTTGTTTCTACTTGCTCTTGCGGAGAAGTGCTTCCATTTTCTACTGAGTGCCATCATCTACAAAATCCAATGCTTCTAGCCCATGTTTTTTTGCTTCAGATTTTCTTCCCCTATGCTTATCGCTCTTGACTATGTTTGGTTGTGAGAACTTACTTATTATCTAGGATATGGTATGAATAATAGTGAAAGCCAGGGAATCTACATGGTCCAAAATATGATCATGATCCCCTATAACATCTAACCAAAGATCCTCATTATCTGAAGTAAAATTATTATCCTGGTGATCTGAATCAGAATGATCCTGTTGATCATGAGAGCTCGTAGCCACAATAATGGGAGGGGTTGTGCACTCGAAGCCTTGTCCCATAATTTTTTCATTTCAGTGAGTTGGGGAGAAATTAGCCATGAACATTCCATGATTTATCCACACAAAATCAACATCTGGAATACCCCCTTTGTGGACCCATATTTTGAGATTAAGGACACGAAGGCCATTGGCAATTTTTCTTGGTAGCCTGCAATCTTGTGCCTGAGATGATTGCACCTAAATAATTGCTCTAGAAGCCCTTCATAATTTAAATATTGCAGCCAAGAACCATGAGAGGAATTAATTTGAATCATGTGAGGTAGTGGCCTACAAATATCAACCAAGACACAAACTGTGAAGAATCATCTAGGAGGAAAGGAAGAACCTTCTTGACTTTGATGAAGGTGCCAACTTGATTAATCAGGGATTCAATGTCCCAAATTTCTCATAATGACGAGGCAGATTGTAGAGACAACCAAATTGAAATGGAGGAGATTTGAAAAAATTTAGGGTCAAAGAAAGGAGACCAAGGAGTCATAAATAGCCCATGTCTTGTTGAGATGAAGAAATGAATAGAACATAAACAAAACAGAAAGACTTAAATCAAATGCATAATCAAAACACACATAAATGAAAAAGAAGACAAAGAGAGTTTTTAACATGGTTCACCAAATGGCTACATCCACTATGAGCAGGGGAATGCTCTTTGTATTCATTAACAGTATAATTACATACAACACTCTTCATAGTATATAACATAAAGCTTCATTACATCTTCTTCCAGGAAGATTCCCAATTGCAAGACATCCATTGTCTTGTTGAGATGAAGAAATGAATAGAACAGAAACAAAACAGAAAGACTTAAATCAAATGCATAATCAAAACACACATAAATGAAAAAGAAGACAAAGAGAGTTTTTAACATGGTTCACCAAATGGCTACATCCACTATGAGCAGGGGAATGCTCTTTGTATTCATTAACAGTATAATTACATACAACACTCTTCATAGTATATAACATAAAGCTTCATTACATCTTCTTCCAGGAAGATTCCCAATTGCAAGACATCCATTATCATACACGAGAGAAGGAGATTGTAATTAATATAGGCAGTAGTTACATAATAACCCCAGTCGCCAGACTTGGCTTCACACGTAGCCAAAAATCTCCCACTTGAAGACAAGTCATACCGGAAAGAAGAATGCCCAGAGATATCCCCTATTATAGGCTTATTGTCACATCGGGACAAGACCAAGAGAAGCTCTATAGAATTTGAACTTCTCCCAAGTTACAACCTTTGTCAAAGCATCTGTCAAATTCAATTTAGTGTCAATTTTCTGTAGCTGCAACTTTCCTTCATCAAGAACATGGCGAATGAAGTGATACCTCAACTCTATATGCTTGGTGCGACTATGAAAAGCAAAAAAATTGGCCAAATGAATGGCACTATTATTATCACAAAAAAAAGGAAAAATTGATTACTTACACCATAGTTTGCCCAACAACCATTATAACTAGATCAGTTCCTTGGCTCCTTCAGTTAGAGCAATGCATTGAGCCTCGGTTGAAGAGAGAGCAACCACTTGTTGCAAGCGAGATACTGAACTTATCGTTGCCCCGAAAAAAGTAAAAACATAACCAGTATTAGACCTCCTCTTATCCACATCTACAACCATATTTGAATCAACATAACCATGAAGTTGAGTGTTCTTACCTCAAAAACATAGAACATAATCAAAAGTCCCTTTCAAATAGAAAATAATCCATTGAATGACGTGCCAATGTGTCTTACCCAGATTACTCATAAATCTGCTCGTAACTCCCATTGTACGACCAATATCCGGTCTTGTACAAATCATATCATACATGAGGCTGCCAACCATGGAAGAATATAGAATGCTTTTCATGGATTATTGATCCTCATAAGTTTTCAGACACATTTTATGATAGACGAAAGTGATCAACCAAGGTTGTGTTGATAGGCTTTGCATTAGACATATTAAACTTATCCAAAACTTTATGAATGTATTTTTCTTGGGACAATCTAACTTCCCTTTTATGTATATCCCTGATTATATGCATCCCAAGAATTTTCTCTGCTGCCCCCAAGTCTTTCATGGAAAAATGAAGAGCTAAATGATGTTTCAACTCACAAACAATTTGCATACTAGTTTTGGCAACCAACATATCATCAACATAAAGCAAGAGAATAACAAACTCACCATTTTCAAGTCTCTTAAATAGTAGACACACAGATTTGATTCACATCTTGTAAAAATTTGTTGAGTCATGAAACTATCAAATTTCAAGTACAACTGTCTTGAGGCTTGCTTGAGCCCGTACAAACTCTGTTTCAATCTACAACACAAATGTTCTTGTCCCTATTTAACAAATCCTTAAGGCTGCTCCATGTATAGTTCCTCATCAATTTCCCCATGAAGAAATGTTGTTTTGGCATTGAGTTGTTGAAGCTCTAAATCAAAAATAGCTTCCATGCCTAGAACAACACGAATTGTATGTATTTTTACAACTGGTGAAAAAATTTCATTAAAATTATACCTTTTTGCTGAGCAAAACCTTTCACCACTAATCTAGCCCTATACCTTTGATGTCCATATTCCTCTTTCAAACAGTAAACCCATTTGTTTTTCAAAGGCCAGTTTCGATTTGGCGGAAGAGGAACCAAATCCCAAGTATTATTGACTATCAATGACTCCATCTTGTCATTCATAGCCTCCATCCATTTGACTGAATTCTCATCTTTACATGCTTGTTTAAAAGCGGTTGGCTCTGTTAGACCAGACATCAAAAGTTCATAATCATCATACTTAGAGGGTATTTTCTTCTCATGAGTTGATCTGTGCAGTGGAGAAGCTTCATCTAGACGTAACATTTATAATTGAGATTGAACTCCCTCTAGATCAAAATTTAAATATGCCCTTCTCTGTACATTATCCCTAATAGTCTATCCTTTTCCTGGATGAAACAGTGCATTCGGAGTTTGAAATGGCGCATCAATTGCCTGAAACGATGCATCTATGTCCTGAAATGGTAGATCCAGAGCATCTAATGGCACATCCATGCCATTTCATGGCACATCCATTACATTTAATGTCGCATCCAAGGCATGGAATGGCACACCCATGGCCTGTAATGGTGCATCCACGACTTTTAATGGTGCATCTATGGCTAAAGGTTGGGCAAACAAAATAGTAGGGGGTTGAATGAATAAGGATGAATGAACTGAGGGATTGTTAGCATCTACCATAGGTTGCATATGACACGGTCATAGGGATGAAGTGGTTGTATAGAAGGTTGCACATCTTGCGTAGAAAATGACATTGGAATGAATAGGAGAGGACTACGAACAAATAGTAGAAGGCACCGAGGAAACAAGAAGAGTAGAGAAAGTAATAGTTGATGATTGGAAAAAAAGAGGAGGAACAAATCCATGTGATGTATTCAAATGAGCTCCGTTATCAAACATATAAAACTTAATAAAATTATCTACATAAGTACTTTGTGTTTGCAAACCTGGAAATTCCCTCTCGTTGAAAACAACATTGCGACTGCGGACAATTTTCTTTGCAATCGGATTCCACAACCAAAATCCAATTTGATCCTCACCGTAACCAAGGAAAATGCATCTCTTAGACTTCAAATCTAATTTCATCCTTCGCTCCTTTGGAATATGCACAAACGATTCACAACCAAAAACACGCAAATGATTATATGAAATCCTTTTTCCAATCCACCTCTCCTCCAGAATGTCAAAGTCCAATGAAGATGAGGGATCTCAATTGATAAGATATACTACAATATTACATGCCTCTACCCAAAATTTTTTTCCTAAACTAGCATTGGAGAGCATACATCAAGCTCTCTCAAGAATAGTCTAATTCAGCCTCTCAGTTGCACCATTCTCCTAAGGGGTGAATGGAACCACTTTAATTCTTTGAAAGCCATTATCTTCACAAAACGTGTCAAACTCTGAAGAGAAAAACTCTCCCCCATTATCAATTTTAAGAGATTTAATTTTAGTTCCAATTTTATTTTCAACAAGAGCTTTGAAAGCTTTAAACGTGGAAAAAACTTCTTATTTTTTATTTAACATATAAATCCAAATTTTTCGAGTGCAATCATCAAGAAAAATTAGAAAATAATTTGCACCTCCAAATGATGTTACCTCTATTGGACCAAAGACATCAAAATGCACAAGTTCCAATGGAGTGGTTTTAGTATCATGACTTGTTTTTAAAAACAACTCCAGGTCTATTTGCCATAGAGGCAATGTTCACACAAATCCAAATCAATGGATTTTAGCCCTAAAATTTGTCCTCGTTGAAGCATAACTTCAAGTCCTTTCTTGCTCATATGCTCGAGTCTCTTGTGCCAAATTTCAGAACCGTTGTCCTCAATTGCCATAGTTGCTCCCACTTCATCGTTGCACTCTAAAACACACAAACTTCCCAATTTATTTCCCTTTGCAAGCATCAACACACCTTTTGTCACTTTCCAAAAATCTAAACCAAAATTAACATTAAAACCTTGAGTATACAATTGACCTACAAAAATCAGATTTATTTGGAGTGTAGGAACATGCCTCACATCTTTCAATAACCATTTATTACCATATCTTAAGGAAAATAACATAGCCCCTTTTCCTACAATGTCACATTCCTTGTTATCTCCAAGAAACACTTTGTGAAAAATACCTTCTTGGTAATTGGTAAAAGAACTCTAGCACGAAGTAGCATGAAATGAAGCACCAAAGTCAAGTACCCACGAAGCTGCAGTCATGTCATCTGCTGATAGAATCAAAACACCATCATCAACAACATTAACTTCATTATTACTTACCTTGTCTTGAGCCTTTTTATAGTTCCAACAATTTTTCTTTGTATGTCTCGGTTTCCCACATAACCAACAAGCACCATTGTGTCCTCTAGACTTTGAACGTTTTGCAGATATTGATCTTCTACGATCTTTATAGCTTCCTCTATCTTGACTTCTCCCTCTATTGTCATTTCTTACAGTGGTCAATGCATCACCAGAAGAAGGCTCTGAATTTTTTCTTCTCATTTCCTCGTTGAGAAGTGTAGCAACAACGTCATAAAATTTCAATTTACTTTTTGTAGCCACCGAAGTGCTCACTGCCATCACCACACCTTCCCAGATATTTGATAAAGAATACAATAATAAAATAGCCTTGATATCATCATCTAAGATAATACCCAAAGAGATTAATTGGATGACTAATGTATTGAATTCATTTAAATGATTTGACATAATACCCCCTTCTCACATTTTCAAATTATACAATTTCTTCATGATGAATACCTTATTTGAAATTGATGCAATCTCATACAATGAAGATAATTTTTCCCATAGCTCCTTCGTTGTCTTCTCAGCTGAGACATTGAAGAGCACATTATTGGCCAGTGATAAGAAAATAGTTTCTCGAGCTTTCATGTCGATCTTCTCCCAATATTCATCCGACATTGAACCCTTTCCTTTGGTTTTATCGAACAAAGCAAGTAAGAGTTCTTGCTTGATCAATAATGACTCCATTTGAAATTTCCATAATCCAAATTTCTGACCAGTAAATTTCTCAATCTTCCATTTTTCTATTTGGTCCATTCTTCCAGAAGTTCTTCAACCAGCTTCACCACTGAGTTGCTTCATCGAGCTTCTCAACCAGAGCTCTGATACCAATTGTTGAGATGAAGAAATGAACAAAATAGAAACAAAATAGAGACTTAAATCAAATGCATAAGAAAAACACACAGAAATGAAAAAGAAGACAAAGAGATGTTTGGTGTGGAGCCTGATTAGTCTCCAAGTGGGAGATTGTTGGTATGTGGCGACTGATCATTGTATATTGTACACTCTTCATGTATCCTCGCTAGGGTCCGAGGCTAGGCTGGGCATCGGGTAGGGGTTCGGAGGCGGTAGCCCCCCGAGAAAAAATTTCCTCCTGCTTTTTCACGAAATTACCGAAAAAGGGAAAAATCACAAAAAGGGAAAAAACCCTAATTTCTGTACAACCCTAATTTATAAAGGGTTTGGGATAGAGTTACAGTATGATAAGGAAATGTGATTATTCACAATATTGTAATAGGGTTTTACACTAGTTAATGAAATCATTGGATGGCTGCGGTTTGGTGGATGTAGCCCAGATCGAGTGAACCACGTTAAATTCTTTGTGTGTTTTATTTCTGGTTTATTTGATAAAATCTGCATTTAGCTTTTAGATATCTACCTTTGAAAACCTAACAAGAGATTTTTTAACGTGGTTCACCAAATGGCTACATCCACTATGAGAAGGGTATTGCTCTTTGTATTCGTTAACAATACAATTACATACAAAACTCTTCACAGTATATAGCATAAAGCTTCATTACGTCTTCTCCCAGGAAGATTCCCAATCGCAAGACATGCATTGACATGCATGGGAGAAGGAGACTACAATTTTCCAAATGTAGGCAACAGATACATAATAACCCCAGTTGCCAAACTTGGCTTCACACGTAGCCAACATGTCTATTGTAAAACCAAGGTCCATTATCCAAAACAAGCCTGCAATCCTCTAAATTTAGAAAGGTGACAAGAATGATCCCGTGGTCCAACATCTCGCATCTCCATTGTAGAGGCAGTCAAGTTACCCCAATTGTTCTTGCACCAGGCAACAAAGTCATCCACAGGAGACTGCCTCCCCAAAGATTTAAAAACCAAAGCCCAAGAATTGATATTTGAAGAGACCTCCTTGATACATTCATCAAAGATGTGGAAATCAATAGGCTTAGAGGCTAGATCAACCTTTGTGTCACCCAAAAATAGGGATGTGTATGAAGCAGGTGTCTGCAGAGGGGGTGGGGGATCAAGAGTGAGAATTTTTTTCCCCAGGAAACATAGAGGATGCCACAACCCGAGAGACAAGCCCTAAATTCACCAAAGGATAGGCCTTCAAAATCTGCTCCTTACATAAATTATTGCAAGCATGATAGGGATTTGATGAAATCTTGCAAAGCCTAAAGATTTGCTTTTTAGGATCCACCAACTCCTTGGGTAGAGAAGTAGAGGAATTACATCCCAGAGATGAGGAGCCAATGTGCCTGGATGAACCAAAGGAGAAGGGGTTGAAACCTTGACCCTTAGGCATACCCTTACCACTACGCCCCAGTCTTTGCATTGTGTCTGAACCCTACCTCGCCATCCATTCCCCTGTCTGCTGCCCATCGCGCACTGCTTCGCCCTGTTGCACGCACAATCTTCATCTACTCAACTCTTTACTCTTCCATTTAGGTCAAATTATTGACTTTTTAATTTTATATTTATTAATATTGAGCTTATCTTTCAAATGTTTATATTGTTTGTAATTTACTAAATATATTTTTTATGTACATATTTTTTAATATTTCAATTCTACAAAACTATAAAATTGGTTTTACTTTTTTATTTTAATATATATATATATTGACTTTGTATTTAGTTTATTCTATTTAAATTTGAAATTTATTTTAATTATTTGTCTTCTTATAAAATTATAAATAATAATTAATTTAGTTATTCTAATTAATTTTCTTATTAAATTTTAAATTATTGTATAATAATTTTATATTTGAATTTATATAATAAATACATTTCAGATCATTAGAATCTAAAATAAAAGTTAGAGAGAGAGAAACCATTAGAGATACATAGCACCTTAGACCTCCCAACACATTTTACCCCTCTATTTAATACAACAGTGGATGGATCAGAAGCCTCAGAGGTTTTGTTTCAATTGTGTTTGGATCCTTCCAAGTGGATGCATAGTTGATTTGAAGCTATCACTTCTCCATTGAGACCTTTGTTGTGCAAACATAATTTTCTAAATGGCCTACTAATTGACCTCATGTACTACACAAATATATGCAACTATTAGACCAAAAATTTCCCTAATTGACCTTCCACACCTCTTTGGCGTACCCATTGCACACCAAGTTGTGACTGCTAGTAATATTGCGAACTCTTCAAGGGATTTAATATTTCCCTGTTGTAACAATTTTATCTCTTGGCTAATCCTTCCTCTATGGATTTCATCTCTAAATATACCTCTCTCTCAAAAGATGAGTATTTATCCTAACCATTCTTTCTCACCTTCTCACAATTCTTTAGTATTAGATTACTTTTTCTTTGTCTTCTTATTATTGAATGTTCCATATTCTTCCAATGTATCCACCATAACTCCTCCAACTCATACTCTAAATTTTACCTCTTTTTTAGTCCTTTATTATCTTTTTCCTTTGTCTTTCTTTTTTTCCTTCCACCCTAGTTATCCTCTTTCTTACATTATAATAGAACTCCATATTTGAACCCCAAGTCATATCCACAACTCCAAAACAAAGCTACAACCCTCTTCTCCTCTCCCCTTTTGGATAGATGGTCTATTGACCATGTATCAACATACTATTGCTATCCTTCACCTCTTCGAATAAATTATCACAAATTTAGATATCACATCTATAATTTAATACTCCATAGACCAATACAAAATGACATCAACTAATAAATCTATATGTAACAACACAGATACCACCAAACTTCTTATAAAAAATCTAATAGTCATTCATATGGTTGAATATTTCATCTTCTTCATTTATGTAGAGTTAACCACATCACAACCACCTTTGTATGCCTTGCAAGAGTAAAAATCTATTTTTATTTTCTTTCTTTGTCATAGAGCAAAAAAAAGGCTTGTATGTCCACCCCATAGAATCCAACATTTTATATCTCTTAAAATTTACTATGAAGTCATAGTGAAATTCATGGACCATTGAACAAAAATTTAACCACTCAAAAAAATTTCCATGAAGTTTTTCATCTTTTGATCTAAAATTAGTGTAGAGCACTTGGATCACATTACACTCCAACTCAAACCCAAATGAACTCAATCTCTCTTCAAATCCACAAAGCTTTAGTAGGTATTTCGTAATCGTTGAAGATCTAAGTACATAAATAATTGTAATACAACCACTATTATCTTTGGCTGGTTTGTAATTCATCAAAAAAAAAAGTCCACAAATTTTACCTCTCCTCCTCTATTGACTCGCTGAACATCTAGGTGTAAATAATTGTAATATAGCCACTATTATCTTTGTCTAGTTTCTAATTCATCAAAAAAAAGTCCACAATTTTTACCTCTCCTCCTCTATTGACTCGTTGAGCTTCTGCTTGGTCACCTTAGAAACTTCATAATGCACTCTCCATACTCAACATTGGAGATTTTTTGTGCCAATCATGTTTTAGATAAAAATTGAATACTCCACTAAAGTCTGCAACGTCAATTCATAGGTTGACATGCCTTTCCTCTTCCAATCTGCGATCTTCTTTTCTAACAGAGATATATCACATGGTAATTCAATCGTTGATGGATCTTTTTATATCTCCTATACCAAATTGATGCAATGGGTTTACTCCTTAATTGTAACATACTTGACAATTCAATAAATCTTATACCAAATTGATGCAATGGGTTTACTCCTTAATTGTAACATACTTGACAATTCAATAAATCTTATACCAAATTGATGCAATGGGTTTACTCCTTAATTGTAACATACTTGACAATTCAATAAATCCTAGTAAATATAGCAAACATATAGTGAGGAACACATTCTTGGTTACATAGTATTACCAAAAAAATGCAGGGATAACTTATATTTACAGATAATAATCTTTAGATGGAATTTATACCAATATCTAACTTCCACAAATATATCCTTCCTAATTTATTGTCCAAATCATTACATTTCTTCCACTTAATATCCTTTCTTTACTCACAAGGCACCATGTCCTAACTTAACTCTAACTTTCCTTTTTCAACATGCATCTAACAGTTGTCAACACAAAAAGCTAAGCTACTAAAAAAACTTCTAAATTTAGAAATTACAACTCAACAAGCATGAGGATTATAAGGAATAAAGTTTGTCCTACTTCATGAGTTTGAGGAGTCAGTTTGCATCACAATTCATGAAGTTTACAACAATGTGTCTAAATTAGAAATGCTTTTGATCACCCTTCAGATTTGATTAGACATCTATGGTTTCAATGAATAATATTTTTTAAACCATGGATGTTTCAAATCCAAAATATCTAGGGTTTAAAAAATTATTGTACATTACATCTTGATGTTCTAGATCACCCTTCATGATCCATCATGAGGACCATGGATCACATATTAATGTTTTAGATCACCCTTCATGATGCACCATGACAACCATGGATCACATCCTAATATTTTAGACCACCCTTCATGATGCATCATGAGGACCATGGATCATGAAAGGTGATATCAAATGTGGATGTTTTCAAAAAATATTATGGCGTCTATTTCTAGAATAAAAATGTTTTCTGTTTATTTTTAACATTATGGACATTGGAAGCCTTAAGACTTTGAGCCTTGTTTTTATTTTACAATTGTGGCAAAAAAAAATTCAAGGGTTATGTGCTAATAGAAACAAAAACAATAGGAGAATCCACATACTCTCAAAAGGATAGTAGACACTATGGAACAACATGCATGTTGTCCCCAAATATTGATGCAAAGATAGTGGATCCTTATTTTGCCCCTGTTTTTTCCATTCTTGTAGATTAGAAGCTGAAAAATATTGGATTACCTCCTCCTAATGTCTACATCGCTCCATTATAGTTTCAAGAGTCCATCATTCTATTTATTAGGTAGAAAAAATTCCATCTTTCAATGTTTCCTTTGTAGTTTCTATTGCATACATTAACACCTTTCAAGTTCACTGTTTATCCCACATCTTATGTCGATCACTAACATGTGGGCATCTTTTAGGACTTGATATAGGTTATTACTAGGCTCCCAAAAAAATCTCAAGTCTCTATCTATTACTTGGACAATCCCACCCCTTGGTGATTCCCTTCCCTATGTATGTCAAGACAAGGCATTGCCTTCCTGTAGGCCACTTTCCCATATGGAAACCTTTTAGTGAGCACATATTGCTTTCAAATTTCATACACAAGTATAAAATCATATTTCCAAAAAACTTCCACAAAGGCCACTTTTCAATCTAGGTGCATCTAATACCCCATTTTACTATTTTTCCATGTATTAGCATAGCCATTTTAAATTTCCAAGTCCTGATTACATCCTATTAGCATAGTTTAGCATAGTTTAGCATAGTTTAGCATAGCATTCAATTTTATTATGCATTCCAACTCACTAGTGGTTGTTAATTGAGGTTTGGCTAGTTGGATATGGCCTTAGGTTATATTACTTAGAATATGTATTTAGTTAGCCTTAACATGACCATAATTTATATCTAGTTTACACATTATTGCACACATAACCACATCATAGAATTTAGAAAAAGAATATATTTTTCTTTCTTTCACTACAAATTTTCTCTCATGTGAACCCTTTACTTTTGCATGTGGGAATAGTTGCTTTTGTGCATGGAATTATGAGTTGGAGTGGTCACTATATTTATTATTTTTGCACTGTTTAATTATCGTGGATAGCTTATTCTTATTTGAAGAAGGTGTATCCATTTGTTATAGAGTTTTATCTTCTTTCCATTTAATTTCTACCCCTTTTTCACAATCGTTGCATAAAAATAGGCTTCTCCCATCATCTTGACCTTATTTAACTTCAATTTGGATTGAATGAATGGATGCATGATGCTATAGTACTTAAGAACTTTATGTTTCTTTGACCTATAAATGAACCCAACTTTGTAGAGATGTTGTGGAAGGCATTGGTGTAGGAACAAACTAAATGGTTGCAACCTTTCCATAGTTGTTGTCATTAAATACAACCATAATTATAGACATATTCACGATAGTTTTTATTCTTCAATGATTCTAGTAATTTTCCCATGATGGATCAAATCTTACTTCTATCTTGGAATCCTCCTCCCACAAAGTTTGGGCTTGCCCCCAAATATTTACAATTGAAAATATTTTTGAGTTATGATCTCAATCATTTCTTCATCAAAATATTCATTCATAGATAAAATTATGAATATAATTTATCTAACCATTTATCTAATTTTTCTTCATATATTTTACCCTCAAGCACAAAAACATCTAAATTCATTTGGAACCTAGGGGGACTTGGCCATTGAAATCTTTATCTAATGATTGAGTAAATAGAATTGCATATTTAAGGATTTGTGTAAACTAGTTATGGATGCATGCAAAGTATAATGAATAAACAAGAATCAAAATAAAATAGTAAAAAAACTTAATTTTCTACACATTCAATCCTTAGATCAAGCATAATGTGAAGATTTTCCTATTTTAGAATGTGGTTTCTCAATTCGGTCCTATATAATGATTGCATTCTCTAGATATTAAACTGGCAAAAAATATGGATGCAAAATAAATGCTTGTGAAATGATGAATATTAGGTTTGATTTATATACTTTCAAGAGAATCAAATGAATGAATAAGATTCAATTTGGAATCTCAATTCTGATCCATGATTTGGGGAACTGATGAAGAGAGGTGGTGAGCATGGGAGAGTCAAGAAGACTATTTCTATTTTTAATTAAAATAATTATTATCCCTCAACTAATATTGATAGGTGAGACTATAATATTGATTAATGAGTTAAATTTTTTAATGTATAAATTAATTGAGTGCATGAGAGAATTAGGGGGATTTTACTACTTTCATGTAATAGTTAACTAATTGCATGAGTGAGTGAAGTGGATTAGATTGGTGAACTTGGGAATAAGAGTGAGTATGAATGAACTTATTCAACTAGACAAACAAATAGGTGAAGTGTATTTTAATGATATAATAATTAATTAAATGAATTATAGGTGCATATTAGGTGGAAATCAATATTAATTAGCAATCACACCTTGGTGTGCAATAGGTACATTGAAGAGGTGTAGAAGGTCAATTAGGGAAAATTTTGGTCTATTTTTTGCATACATTTGTGTAGTACACGAGTTCGATTGGTAGGCCATTTAGCAAATAATGTTTGTGCAACAAAGGTCTTAATTGAGAAATGATTGTTACATTAGGGATCCAAACATGACTGAAATAAAACCTCTAAACCAAGAAGATAATCAAGCTCCATTACCAATAGGCGAATGTTATGTTTGCAATAGGGAGAGAGGGAGAAGTAGGGATAGAAAGAGGGAGAGATAAAGGTGGAAAGAGTGAGATAGAGAGTGTGGGTAAGGAGATATAGATAGAGAGTAAGATAGAGATGGAGATGGAGATGGAGATATGGAGATGATAGTGAGAGATACAAATAGAGAGGTGGGAGGGATAGATAGAGATAGAAGAGATAAATATATAGACAAGGAGAGAGAGGGAGAGAGAAATATAAAGATAGAGATAGGAAGTGATATATATAGAGGTAGAGAGAGCAAGATATATAAGGGTAGAGATATGGATAGATAATGAGATAGAGATAGAGGGAGATATGGAAGAAGAAATATGCACAGAAAGACAGAGAGGCAAAGAGATAGATATAGAGATATAGAGAGATACATGGAGAGAGAGGGAGACATCATTTCTAGAGATAGAGGGGGAGAGAGGAAGATAGAGGTAGAGATTAAGATAGAGTGAGAGAAGAAGGAGACAAATATATAAAGAGATAGAGAGGTTGGTGCAAGGGCACCTAGGGGTTTTCATGCCTCCATGAGGCCATCAATGTCTTGATTTTGTTTCTCACAATTTTTTTAAAGATCCTTGATGTAATAAGGTCCAATGGACCATTTGGAATGTTTGGAAGTAGTTTGTAATAGGTTTCATATCAAAATTGTAAACTTGGTGCATCTAGGCCTAAGAGTGGAAAAAGTTGCCATGATGCAACCAAGTATTTGAAATGATGTAACTTGGTGTCTTTAGGCAGGACGGGTGTGTTTAGGATCAAGTTGTAATTAAATGGAGTCATTTGAGGCATTTAAATGCAAGGTGTCTTAAGTTGTCAAAAGTGCTCAACAAATTTGACAACTTATCAAAATAGGTTGTAATTAAGCCTCCAATAGTTCCATAATTCAAAATTTAGTTAAGGGACATTGGCAAGAGTTGGAACAAGTTTAAAAATCCTCCTTTGGGTCGAGGCAAGTTTGTTGATGAAAATTTGGAATATCTAATGCCAAGAAAAGCTCTATTTTCTCTAATTTACTATTTTTTTCATGTTCCTTCATTTTGTACGACCTATGACATCATTGTATGGGTTCAAATATTACATGGGAAGATATAGGGGAGAAATACCTTTCATTTAGTGGTAATTTGGTGCAATTTGATCAAGTATTGAGGAAGTTACACCTGTTTTTGTGAAGGTGGGTCTGAAACCCTCAAAAACCAAGGTTTGAAGATAAAAATGTTTGTATCTTCCATTTCCACTATGGGAAAATGCTAAATCTGGGTGGAATAGAAGGTATACAAGTTTATTCTGTGATGCAATTGGTTTTAGAGATCGGCATGGAGTTTTGGGGAAGATATTTGAGGTCCTAGGCCTGGCATCTCTATGTGATAGGCCTAAAATTGTGGGTAAAAGTCTGACTTTTGCAACTTTATGGAAGTTTTTGCAAAGGAAATGCTTGGGGATTGGGTAATGTGTGTTTTAAATCCTTAAGGAACCCTATTTGTGGCTTAGGAGTGTTGGGGTGTGCCAAGATACTCAAGTTCCTTCATGGAACAAGCAATTAGGCCTCTTTGTAGTGTTGAAGAATAGTCCATTGTGGCATTTCCTTTTGATGTCATGTCTTGTGCTTTTGGGGACTTGTAGTGGTCCTTATTGTGTGTTTGAAACTAGGTTCATTTGTTTGGTTTCATCATTTAACAATATTTTATTGTGACTATCATGATTGGACATGGCTACAAGGGTGCCTAGGTCAACATTGGAGTGTTGGGTGTAAGGAGGTTCCAAGGTGAAAAAATATGTTTTTTGGTCATGTATGGTCATTTTGAGACTGATCAATCCATCCCCAAGTACTCTAGTTGTTTTTGGGTGTGAGATTCTAGTTGGGTGACAAAGTTTCCTTGTTGAGGTGAATAGTGAAATTGGTGAATTCACCTAGAGTATTTGAGAGAAGCTTCAAATCAAGTGTTGCCTTCCCTGCCCACTTTGCATCAGAGTGGTATCAGAGCCAAGTCTAATTGTGAAAAGTTGCAAAAAGAGTTTGAGTATTTGGAAAGTGAAGAACAATGCCTCCAAAAGGTGGGTTTGTGGTTGGAAAGGAGTTGAAAGCCTTGAAAGAGAAGGTAGAAGCATTAGAAGCCAAAGAAAGAAGGAGAGTGGCTACTGATGAAGAAGGTACCTCAGAGGAAGAGGTAGAGGGTAAAGAGGGAGATCCTCCACCTGAAGAGGAGATGACTCTTGTGGAAAGGAGACTCCTTGGTGCTTTGTATTCCATAAAAGGAGAGACTATTGAGGTGAAGATGGATATACCAACATATGGGGGAAAGATGAATGCTAAAGAAGTGATGGAATGGGTGGATTCTTTGAACAACTACTTTGAGTATAAGGAAGTGGCAGAAAACATGAAGGTTAAGTTTTCCAAGACCAAGTTGAAAGGGTCTGCATTAGCTTGGTGGAACTACATCCAAGGAGAAAGGGTGAAAGAGGGTAAGTCCCTGATTAACTCATGGGATAGGATGGTGAATAAGTTGAAGGCACAATTCCTTCCTTCAAACCATGGAGTGAAATTTTTTAGAAGACTGTAGAATCTAAAACAAAAATATATGGATGTGGCTACCTATACTAAGGAATTGCACAAACTTAGTATGAGGTGTGGTCATGTGGAGAATGAAAAGGAGAAAGTGGTCAGGTTTATGAATGGCCTAAGATTTTAAATACAAGATGAGATCAACCTAGTGATCCCTAAGATAGTGGAAGAGTGATTCCAAGTAGCATATAGGGCTGAAGAGAAGTTGAGGAGGAAGCAAGAGCAACAAGGAAGGGGTAGAGGCAAAAATTTTAGAGGAAAAGGCAGTTTTGGTGGTAGAAATCAGGCACAAAAATCTCAAGGGGAATCAAGTGGAAGTCAAGAACCAAATCAAGAATCTAGAGGTGGTTTTAGGGGTAGGAGACACAATGGAAGAGGAAGGTATAATGAATCAGGAAGATGTTCCAATGCCTTTTCTGGTAGGTGCTTTAATTGCAATCAATTCGAACACCCGACCTTCAAATGTCTAGAGAAACAAGCCTCAAGCTCTCAAGGTGGGGATAGGAGGAACCAGTTGGTACAAGAAGAAGATGCTCAAAGTGTAAATTCACCTTCCAAATCCTCTAATCCTAAGTTTGGATAAAGTTTGATGATGAGGACACTTCTCAAATTTCCAAGCACTAGGGAACCACCCCAGAGGAAGTCTTTGTTCAGGACCTCATGCAAATCCCACAGAAAGATATGCAAGGTGATTGTAGATTCAAGCTCCACAGATGATTTAGTGTCCTTAGAAATGGTTGAGTAACTAAAACTGAAAATAAATCCTCACCCCACCCCATATAGGGTATCTTGGTTGAACAAAGGTCAAGAGGTACTTTCAATGAACAATCTTGGATAGAATTCCAAATTGGGCACTATAAGGATAAAATCCTTTTTGATGTCATCCCCATAGATGCTTGCCACATACTTCTAGGCTTCCCTTGGCAATATGATAGGAGAGCCCAACATGATGGTCAAAAAAACACTTACAAGATAACAAAAGATGGGGAATCTTTCACCACGAGTCCCTTACTGGATGAGGGTATAGATAAGAAACTTGGGTCCAGTATCATGGTGGTAGAAGAGAAAGAGTTTTTGAAGACCTTGAAGGAAGAGGGAGGTCTACGGTTTTCCTTGGTTGTTAAGCCAAAATGTAGGTCGGTTTTGTCCACAAAGAAGGGAGAAACCATTCCTAGTGAAGTCAAAACCTTATTGGAGAAATATAATGACATTGTGGTAGATGATCTTCCTAGTTCCCTACCTTCAATTAGGGATATTAGTCACCGTGCAAACGTGATTTCAGGTGCTACATTTCCTAATAAGACTGCCTACAAGATAACCCTTGCCCAAAATGAAGAAATAGCAAAACAAGTTCAAGAGCTATTGGATAAAGGCCTAGTTAGGGAGAGTCTAAGCCCTTGTGCAATCCCTACTGTGTTGGCTCCTAAGAAGTATGGAAAATGGACGTTAAGTATTGATTCAAGAGACACAAATATGATAACCATCAGATATAGGTTTCCTATGCCAAGAATGGAAGATCTTATGGACTACCTAGGAGGGGCCTGCTATTTTTCAAAGATTGATTTGAAGAGTGGACCATCAAATAAGAATCAAAGAACGGGATGAGTGGAAGATAGCATTTAAGACTAATGAAGGTCTTTATCAGTGGATGGTCATGCCCTTTGGTCTATCCAATGCACCCAATACCTTCATGAGATTAATGAATGAGCTATTGAAACCCTTTATTGGAAAATTTGTTGTGGTTTATTTAGATGACATCCTTGTGTTTAGCAGGTCCAAAGAGGAGCATTTGGAGCACCTTAACCAAGTTTTAAGAAGGTTGCATGAAGAAACATTGTTGATCAACTTATAAAAATGTGATTTTATGAAGGAAGAATTGGTGTACCTTGGGTTTGTCATATCAAAGGGCAGTTTGAAGATGGATCCATTAAAGGTTGAGGCCATTCTCAATTGGCCAATGTAGACATCTAAATTTGACCACTTTTATTTGGTCAAATTTCACCTTTTCATCTAAATATCTTTTTATCCACATTAATTAAGTAATACTACTATTATTTAATTAATACCCTTAAAGTCTGTATTTAGTTAAATAATTAAATACCTTATCTTTCAATTCTTTCTTCAAAGAATTAAATAAATAACCCACTTATTTAATTCTCTTTATGTCCCATCCACACTTAATCCTAATTCATCTCCTAATCCCATCATTAGGGATGTGCACATTCCTAATCCATGATTAGGATGTGTCACATTCTCCAACTTTTGCAAGTTGGCTCCTAGTCATCATTAGCCACATAACATTCATCTAATCATTGATTAACTAGTCTAATCAACCCTTTAGTCAACTCTTGTCACATCCCAATGGAATTTTTAATTCCATTTTATTCTCCCAAGACCCTTCATGGAATTTTTAATTCTATTTACAATCCCCATGTACTTACCAATGGAATTTTAAATTCCATTTATTCACCCAAGGTTTCTCAAGGAATATTTTATTCCTTTTGTCTTCCCCATGCATATTAAAAAGGAATTTTTAATTCCTTTGGTTGAACCTTTGATCTTCACCCTTGATCTTTGGTCCTTGGCCAAGAATGAATCTTGGCCCTTCATTCCATCTCCCTTTGCTAAATGACTAACACTTAGGCATTTTTGGCAACCCTAACACAATCTATCACATTCATCTCAACCCATCTTAAGCCTTCAATCTCCATACCATCTTGCATCCATATCAAGCATTTACAAGTTGTTATGGTGTCAGAATCGATATAGGAGCACACACATCAAACAATCAATAGGGCCAACCAACTGATCAACCTAGATAAGGTAACATCGTTCTTTTCTTGCCTTTGTTCAAGTTCAACTCAAGCCTCATCTGAGGTGTTGTTTGTGTTTTCTTCGTTTGCATTTATTTTAGTTTTGCATTTTAGACTTAGTTAAAACACTTGCACACATTTTTTGGCACGCCCAATGGTACCCATGTCATGGGTCTGTTCTTTCATGTCCTCTGTTGTTTGACTTTTGTAGGTTAATATTTCAGTTACAGAGGCAAAACTACACTCAGGGGTGAACCCGCCTCTGTGCAGGGGTGAACTTGCCTCTCTACAGGGGTGAACCTACCTACTCACAGAGGTGAAATATGCTAAAAGGGGTCAATCTTCCTATTCTACAGAGGTGAATCTTCCTATTCTACAGAGGTGAATCTGCTAAAAGGGGTGAACCTGCTAAAAGGGGTGAATCTACCTGTTCTGCAAGGGCGAATTTGCTTGGACAGGTGTTTCTACACTCCAGAATAGGTGAATTTGCATCTACAAACAAAGGGGCGAACTAACCTCACACAGAGGCAAATCTGAAACCCTTATCTTTCATTTTTTGTGTCATTTTTCTTTCATTTTCAAATACTAATCCTCTAACTCAGCTATTTTTTAGTGTCCTTGCTTCCATCTAACAATTTGTGCAGTTGTTTCTCATTCATCCAAGATCAGAGGTCCAAAACTACTAATGCATCTTCTACAGAACGATCGATCCAACATCTTTAGGTAATCTGTCTATTGTTTTTCGCACTAGCTAGGCACACGTAGCTCTAATTAAAAGTTCAATTAACTATTTGTTGTGCTTGTGAGTGGGTTGTCAACGTATCCAATCCCCTTGCGCCATTTGGTGATCTTGGGTGAAGATAAATCGTAGTTCACTCTTGTCGAGTCGAGTCCACCCAAAAGATCCTAGTGCATCAAAGCTCTCCCATTGTGCTTCGTGCGAGCCTGGAGACTAGCCGAGACGTCTAGTGTCTTCTTCCTTTAGCAGGACCTACCTAGGATTTCATCACCCAAGGGACGATTCCAACCATGCATTACCGATAGGGTATATAAAGGGGGGAGAGTAAAATTTATACCTCAATCCAGTCACGTCGTGTCTAGCGGAGCATCAAACCTAGGGTGATACATAGATAAGACATGAAGAATTGGTCTAAGTTTCTAGTACCTCATCGAGGCTCCTAACTCATGCTGGTAGATGGGATGGTGTTCATGTTTGTGCCCCACATACCGTGTGTATATTGGGGACTCATGAGATAGCCTTGTTCAGCCTAGATAGACATCCTTATCACTAATCTTAGGATCGTGTTGTCTGCTTTTCTTTTCGGTCGAGTCAGTCCAGCCTTTTGTCTGTTTTTTTTTTGTGCTTGTCATCTTTTTCCACAGTCCCCCCTTCGCTTCTCACAGGGGCGATTTTTCTTTCCCATTCCAATCCTATCTGATATTTCCCTTAGAAAATTTGCTTATTCCTTGTACACAAGTGAATTTACCTACTAATTAAGCGATACGACATGCTCTATTTAGGCGAATCTGCTAAAACAGATGATAATGCATGCTTTGTTTAGGTGAATCTACTAAAAAAAGTGATATTGCATGGTCTTTTTAGGCGAATATGCTAAAACAGAAGATAGTGCATGCTCTGTTTAGGTGAATCTACTAAAACAGGTGATACTGCATGCTCTGTTTAGGTGAATCTGCTAAAATAGGCGATATTGCATGCTTTGTTTAGGTGAATTTTCTAAAACAGGTGATACTGCATGCTCTATTTAGGTGAATCTACTAAAATAGGCGATACTGCATGCTCTATTTAGGCAAATATGCTAAAACAGACGATTTTGCATACAATATTAGGTGTGTTTGCTTGGACAGGTGATTCTGATATCTTGGTTGGGCGGATCTGCCTTTAGGGGCGATTTTGCTTCTACGAACGACCAAATTCACTTCTATGGATGACCAAATCCACTTCTTCGACCAAGTCTGCTTCTCTAGATGACCAAATCCACTTCTTTGACCAAATCTGCTTCTACGGACGACCAAATCCGCTTCTTCAACCGAATTCGCTTCCCATACAAAATACAAAGGGTCAATCCTTCATGCCACAATTAGCCCACATCTTCCTCAGTCCAAAATCATAATCCAATCATTCGTCATCTTCCTATTCATCCCCAAACTATCCAATTTTTAAAAAAACTAGGAATTTATTTACCCTAACTTGTCGAGGTCATAACCTTCTACTTGTTGCTCAGAATTCAAAACTGTTTACACCGTTGAAAAGGTCTCCAAGAGTACTAATTCAATCTCTAAAATAGTGTGCATTTGGTAGACCAATTTTAGGAATTGATGCAAGTTTCAACCCCAAATTCCGCTCTAAAGACCTCCAAAACGCAATTTACTACGACATAGAAAAAACAAAAAAACAAATTCATTTTCATTTTCATTTTTTCTCAATCCTATCACCCTTTGATTGTTTTGGGTCATAATTTGAGCTTTAATCTCATCCTAATCCGAGCTTTCATCCAATCCCAATCTAAGCTTTATCTGAATTCCAATTTGAGCTTTTGTCCACCTATATCTCCTTCCATCGTCTTCCAATCCATCATATTCATCTTTTCATCATCTATTTTGTCCTTCTAATCATCTATTTTTCTCTTTCCCATATGTATTCGTTCCATCTAACATCATGAATCCTTATCCTCCTCCTGTGCAACCAATAATAGTAGTCAAAGGGAATCCCAACTACGTTGGTGAAGATAACGAAATTCTTGTTGATCAAGATGATTATATTGTAGATCCCCTTGATGCTATCATTGTTAGCAAGCTTGTCTCGACTACCTCTCAAAATCTAGTTATTCCTCTGAGCTATCTCCCCATGCCTTCATCCACATCCAATAACTGTCCTTATGTTACCCTTGACAAGGGATATCTGGTATCTTCCTCGTCCACATATCTAGCATGTCCTCCCTCTACATCTCTCTCATATTCAACACCCACATCCTCCTATAGTAATCCACCATCCCCATACTCCTATCCTTATCATCATCAACCATCACAATATCTCTACCTTAATCAACCATCCCAATCTTCCCATCCTAATCCAACATCCACACCTTCCTATCATAATCCACCATCCCAATATCCCTCTTATCCTAATCCACCATCTCAATCTTCCTATCCTAATCCTCCATCCATGTCCTCCTATGCCAATCCACCATCCATTTCCTCTTATGCTAATCCACCACCTCAATCTTCCCATCCTAATCCAACATCCACACCTTCCTATCATAATCCACCATCCCAATATTCCTACTATAATCAACCATCCCAATCTCCCCAACCTAATCCAACATCCACATCCTCCCATGTCACTCCCCCTCCATTGCATTATATCTTAATCCTTCCTCCAATTCATCATACCATAATCCGCCATCCAATCCTAATCCTCCATCTTCTCTTAGTCCTCCATCTAATCCCATCCACTTATCTAATCTTAATCCACCAGTATCTAATCTTAATCCTCCATCTCCTATTATTCCTCCATCTATTCCCATCACCCCACCTGAACCTACAATTCCCAAATATCTCTTTCCAAATGTCGTCCAAGGACTCATGATAAAAGAGACATCCCCAAATCCACATCTTGATGTTTTAGAACCATGCCATCCCACTCTATCACATTCAGCCACTAGTGATGAGGCCCTCCTCCATTCTACACATATCACTCCCATTACCATTTCTAACACCATCCAAACGGTTGAAACTATCAATCCCATTGAATCCATTGAATCACCATCTTCTACTCCTAGAACCAATGAAACTAGTGAAGACAACCAAATCCAATCCACTCTCCCTATTCCTAGTACCACCACCCTCCAATCCCATGAACTTCATGAATCCTCCATCCTCTTATCTTCCCCAGTTGATGAGTCTCTCCAACACTCCTCCCTTGTCATGTCCCCCACATAATGTGAGTCATACCAAGAGCTTAATCCAAAGCATACAAGCATATCTATCTACTCCATATCAAGATCATATTCTCCTATCCATTCCATCTCATGATCCCTCTCCTCAACTAGATCTTGATCCTACCATCACATCTACCCTGTCTCAAGATCACACTAGATCATCCGCTCCATCCCATGATCCCCTTATCACTCAAGATCCAAATAATCCATCTCATGATCCCTTATCACCCACTGCCACAAATGCAAATCTTGTCATACCACCTAATCCCTCTCCTGATCCCCTTATCACTCAAGATCCAAATAATCCATCTCATGATCCCTTATCACCCACTGCCACAAATGCAAATCTTGTCATACCACCTAATCCCTCTCCTGATCCCTTATCACCCACTCCTCTAGACCAAGATGTTGCCATCCCATCATCTCCATCTCCTGGTCCTTCATCGTCACCTAGCTCTATCGTCCCGACACCGCCTCTATATCACCTTGGTAACATTACACTCATCCATGGTGGTCTCCTTGTGGAAGAAAAACAAAGTCTATGCACCACCCTTCCTCCTCCACCTACTAATTAACTCACATCATGCTTCCAAAAGAATAAGTATCCTACCATAGATCACATGCTAAAGAACATGAACTATCAAGGCAAAGGTTTAGGCCTTCATGAGCAAGGTATTTTAGAGCCCATCCAGGTCAAAGAAAATCCAAGTGCACAAGGCCTTGGATATATCTCCCAAGAATTTCAATCCAAAATTTTTGGTACGACCCCTATACATCCTAAACAGTCCTCTTTCAAAGGAATAAGAGGCACTTCCCATCGATCCACCAAACCATTTGTTGCTATCCCCCCTCCTCCATCATATTACCTCAAAAAAACCATCCATCTTCCTCCTTCCTCCTCCAAATCCATTTTGGGTCCTTATGTCCCTCCATCCACCATCGTCCGTCCTCCATCTACTACATCTATTTTCGGTTCTTATGTCCCTCTATCCACCATCACACGTCCTCCATATACAGAGTCCATCTTGGGCCCTTATATTCCAAAATCACCTCCTCCATCTTATCCTCCTCATCCTCTCATCCATCCATCACTTGTCCCTCGCACATCTCATAAAATCCTAAATTCGTAACCCCTAATCAGGATCAGCAAAGACACCCCTCCATACATCCTCCATCCAAACATCATCATCAAAATCCTACCTCTATCATGCCATCCATGTCTTCTCCACATCATCCATCACCTCATATTCAACCCATTGCTATTAAAATCACTTTGGATGTCCAAGAAAAAATTCATAAATCCAAACATCCACATGAATCTAAAGCTCCTTGTGTCCCCTCAAAAAGACATGTTGACAAAAAGAAAAATCAAATCCAAAGGCCAAATCAAACCTATAGGCCACCAAATCCCACCAAAGAAAAAATCAAAACCATGTCGATCCCAAAGAAAAAAGATGTAATGCCTACAAATGAAAAATCCATAACGACATCCAAAGTTGCTAATCCACCAAAAAATCATTCACATCCTCCATCTCCTAAATCTATTTTGGGTCCCTATGTCCCAAAATTCTCTATCCCAACTCCTCCATCATCTTCACATTCTTCAGCCATTCATCCTCCTATCCTT
>VCHN02000014.1:148811007-148879839 GCA_007115665.2 Sequoiadendron giganteum | reverse complement strand
ACTAAATATAATGATTATACAATGAATAAATAATGTATCAATATACCTACTAGTTGATAGAAATCAGTGAACAAAAAAAATTAAATAAACTACCAAATTGATCAAAATGATGATTAAAATCAATGACTAAATACACTACCAATGAACATAAATTAGTGAATAAAAATGACTAAATAAGTAACCAGTTAACAACAATCAATGACTAAATTAATGACTAAACACACCACCAAATCAATCAAATTAATGACCAAAATGATCAATCAGATGACGAAATCAACAACCAAACTGATCAATTAGATGACTAAATTAATGACCAAATCAATCAATCAAAGGACTAAAAATGTTTATTCATCAATTCGTTCGTGTTATAAATGACTTGCAATAAACTACTACTGGTCACGTGACCATGTTTAGTCATTTATATGCAATTTTTAGTAGTTTTTCAGTCGCATATTGTTGTTTTTGTACTAGTGATCCTACATATATATTTGAAATTTTGGATTACATCAGCTCCCTTGAATGAGGGTAATTCTTCAAAGGCACATTCAACTTGTGGTGGAGATAGGAGAGTAATAATACCCAATGAAAAAATTGAATGTTTCGATATTGTCCCTTTCAAATCCTTATCTAAACAAAGTGATTGCTTGTTTTATGCCTTCATTAGCTCTTGTTTTAGAAATATTGAAGATGCCACTAAAACTACTAGTCCTTGGCCTTTCGTTGAACAAAAAAATTGTAGTCAATGCCCACATATTTGAAGGATATTTGATAGAACCATCCATTATGAGTTTTCCCCAACACTTTCTTTTGAGGACAAGTTTATGGTTCATTAGAAATAGTTCTAGTATACAATCATCATGAACATGACCATCCTTGAAATTTTTTTTGTTGATCACCTTCCTAATAACTATCTCAACTTCATCTGCATCAATTTTAAAAATCCTCCTAAGTTGGATCGAGTTCTCCTAGGCTAGACAAGGGTAGTTAGAAACAAAATTTTATTTTGAAAAATTGTTTGGACACTAGAGACTCTACAAGACCAATTTATGAAGAAAATGAATAAAATCATACATTTATTTTTTTGGTCCAAGCTTGAATGACTATCACAACACACCTTGTAATGTGAAAAAGAACATTGCATGAACAAATAAGTAGTATCTATAGTAAATTTTGAGGGGCATATTCCCCACCTATTTTTATTATTTGAAATGATATCCTCTTCAATTTTATCAAAATCCTAATTAGCATGAAAATATGTCATGCGATTCATGTATTGATAGTAGTGTTTGATTGATATAGTGTCCATTCTATCCAAGATTATCCAAATTGACTTTGCAATGTTTCATAATTTCCAATTTAACACATGATGGTTATAGATTACATTTATATAGATTTGTGAGTCACCTTCTACATCTAAATTAGATATGCTTTCATTTTTGCATAGTTGCAATCTAGTTGAAAGGGCCATAAACTAGTCCCAGGACAAGAAATGAACAAGAACATTGTAGTCTCAAGTAATCCTAAATCAACAATATTTCCTTTCAAACTATTTTTCCAAATTTGAAAGGAAACTAGGGCTCACACAAAATCATCAAAAATATTTAGGATTACAAGGAAATAATTTGAACTTGAGAAGAATAGGATCATGTATTCTAGTAGATGTGAGGATTGAATCCAATTAGGGGATATTAGAAATCTATCAAGCCTCTCTGTAATGTTTGTGAATCTGTTTCTTTGGTTGGTTTGTGTAAATTATTCATTTTTAAGAGGAATGTCTTTTAGTCCATTTTCACTCACAAATTTTTGGGAATATTTTTTATTCTAGCTTATTCATTTGAGACCACCTTATTTCTTAGTGGTGGAAAGGATAATATTGAAATCTCCTCCAAGTATAATAAAATCTAAATTGTAAGTAAAGAGAAATTTTGTGATTTGGTTTGATACCTAGAACTTATCCTCTATTTTGATACACCCGTATATATTGAGGAGTATGAATGAAAGAGTCAATATTAAGCAATATGCATGAGTTTCCATCCAAATCTGGCTCTCTTGTATGATCTCCACATTGGTGTTTAATGGTCTCCAAAAAATACAATTCCACTAGAATATTTGTTTGCTCAAAAAAAATTCCCATCCCAACCATTACAATGAATTAAAAAACTTTTTCTATCCTCCATTCTGAGTTTTGATTCTTGAAGCATGATTATGTTGACTCTTATTATCTACAAATGATGTTTGATTAAGAAAAAATTTCATGTAGCAATATTCATGGCTCCCTAAGGGAGGAACTACCTACCTTATTGTTCAACAATTATAGAAGTATGCCCTCTAATTGTTGAATCTTTCCTCCATCTATGTTTTTTGGTTTTACTACCTAGATTTTTGTTTTCTTTTAGATTTTGCTTACAATTTTTTTTATCTCAATCAGATCTATATCATATTCTTCCATTTATTCTTCATTGTACCAATATTAATCCTCCTAAATAATCTCAAGAGGTTTAACATTGGAAGATCAAGGATAGATTTTTCTTGCTTCAATAGAATGGTCGACATTGTGGGATCAACTCCATGGGAGGACATGGCTTGTTTGTGTTATGAGCCAACCTTTTTTACTGAAGGGGTTGAGAGAATTTCTAGTTCATTCACTGCTTCTTTTGTTTCTTTAGAGCTTGGAGCCCTTAGATCACCCAACTTCTTCAAAACCCATTCTTGAGCCGATTAAGATGGGAAGCCAATAGGTTTTTCCCTTGCACTTCTTATAGAAATAAATTTCTTCTCCAATTTCAAGCATTTAAGTTCATTCTTTAGATTCCAATGATAAGGTAATTTTTCTTCTTAATTTTAAACATTTCAGTCCATTCAAGCATGATTTTTTTTTCAAAATCATCATGTATAAATCTACTACGATGTTGACCTGCTCCTGTCTAACTAGTATTCCAATGGAAGGTTGTATAACTTGATCCAATAAGGTACATTGTAAGGTGTGTAGTTGTTAGGCTTGAAATTTGGACTCCATTTCTATATATAAAGAGGCCAGTCTCCCATTTCTAAGTGTCACCTAAGAGGACATTATCTTGATCATCCTTGTTCATGGATATGGCAAAGAAAAATATTTTAGGAAGGAATTTATTGACAAATTCAAAATGCCATATTTTTATGCCCAATTCAATGTTGTTCCTAGATAGCTTCAACCCGATGAATCTTCAAATGATGGCAGAATCCAACAACATTTATATTTCTATCTTTTCTTCAAAGATAGGTCAATAATTATTATGGATTCCTCCTTATTATTCTATTTAATGTCCTTAATTTCTTTTCAAGATTTGTCAAACTGTGGATTCAATGTGTCATTTTTTGGATATTAGATCCAAAATAATATTATTACATAAAAAATACATATTTGTTATCATTTAATTACTATATTTCTCAGCTAAAAATATTTTTCGTAGAATTTAAAAATTCCCTTTGCTAAGAGACCATAAATTTAGTATTTATTACTCATGACAAGAAGTTGGAATGCAAAGAAAAATAGATTAAAAAAAAATTAGAAATTATCTTCTCAACAATGTCAACATACCTTTCATGCAAGCTCGCACATTGTAGTCTCATTAAAGACTAAAATTTTATTAATAACAAATTTCTATTTTTAAAAGAAAAAATTAATATAAAACCATTTGAAGTAATATAACCTAATACAATAGAATGGTATGTTAGAGTAATCATGTACTAGCTAATAATTAATTAACCTTCAATTGATTGTTAGTCTAATTCATTTCATCCACTTAAGCTAAACTTACAAGTTTTTTTTTATGTTAACTAAAGTGAGCTTTTATTAGATCATTTTGTCTCATCATATAGAATGCTGACACTTGTCATGATTTAATCCATTTATCATTTAGTGTTTCTCTATAAAACACTCTCATTGTATTATCTCTTGATTTGTTTGAAGATTCTTGAGGTTCACTATAAGTTTTTTCTTGTTGAGGATATAGCAAATCATTGTTTGCAATTCTATTGTGTGGAAGGTGTTTTTGTTCATTGTTTGATCTTGTATCTCGTGTTTATTCAAATTTCTAACATGGTATATGTGAACATGAATTATGAGAAATTTGAACATGATTGAAATACACAATTAAATCAAGTATTTATCCTACTTAACTCACATTCCCAATGAAATCTTTGAAAATACAACTAGGAAGCCATTAAAATGAAAATGAAAGAAATTTGATAAATGATAACCTAATTACACTTGCAAACCTGATCCCATTGGGGGATTGATGCTGAATTGATGTGAAATGATCAACCCTTTCCCAATCCCTATTGATGAAACAAGATT
The DNA here is from genome assembly GCA_007115665.2 of Sequoiadendron giganteum. Lineage (NCBI taxonomy): Eukaryota > Viridiplantae > Streptophyta > Pinopsida > Cupressales > Cupressaceae > Sequoiadendron > Sequoiadendron giganteum. Next base: position 148,875,503 of record VCHN02000014.1, on the reverse strand, counting down.
TAAAGTGATTCTTTAATGGGGAAAGGGAAGAAATGGATGCAAAATGACTAAATGTTCTCAAAGATTGCTCTAAAAATGGCTATAGTGCAATTACTCTCAATTCTTGTGGATGATTTTCTCATGAAATGAAGGCTATTTATAGGATTTTTAGGTGAATCAATGGCTATGATCAATTTGGTTAATCAAGAGATAGAAATGGATGAGAAGAATTGACATGGATCAAGGATCAAATCCATGGATGAGATTGAAGGTTGTCATGGATTCATAAAGTTAATCAAGGGTTGAAATTGATTTCAACAAACACAAATCCTTAATCTTAAGAGGAATGTGCAAGATATTTTCATGTTGGAGCGAAATGGTTTGAATTTGAAATGGAGGAATATTATTGAGAATATTCCTTTGCAAGTGGGAGAAATTGGAGGGATTAAAAGATATTAGTCAATTAAATAATTAGAATATTATTTAATTATGCAAGATGGGAGAATTTAGGGACTTAATTAAACAATTAGCCCATTTAATTAAAAGGGGGAATTAATGACACTCAATTAAATAATTAATATTATTTAATCAAATGAGAGGACTTAAGGAATTTAGTTAAACAATTCACATTATTTAATCAAATAGGATAAAAATTAGTATGAAAAGGGTGAATTAACCAAATAATGTTAATTATTCGATTAATAGGAGAAAATGATGAATTTAATCAAACAATCAGGATTATTTATTTAAGTATTTGAAAGAGGATGAATCGGGATGAAAAAGGGTGTTAGTAATCGAATTTGGATGTGTGATATCAGTCAGGACAATTTTATGTGTCTACATTTTGTCCCTCTTTGAAGCGAGGTACCTGCTAGATTGGTTCAAATAACTAATGCTTCTCAGATCAACATTGCTACTTAGATAAAAAATTGAAAAATATTTGATATGATTTTTTTGGATGCCCCACTATGTCCTAGTGAAAGGAATGAATGCTGGTATATTGCCCCCTCAAGAGATCGAGAAAAAATTATGATTTTCAGGTTGAGATCATGACAAGGATGCAAGATCAGTTTAGCCGCGAAGAGGATAAAAAAATAATTCTTTAGAAAGATCAGATGTTTGATGTAGATAGATTTATGATGTATAGATAGTCATTAGTCATGGGTAACCTTGTGTATATTTTGATATATCACATAGATTTGATACTTGGATAGAAATGTTAGTAAAGATAGAAGAATAAAATAGATGAGAATGAGATAGAAGTAGAGGAATGAAATGGACATTGGTTAACCATTTTTTATATTGATTCAAAAATCTAATAAACCTATGATCATTTTGATATTTTATTGGATATGGTGATGAGAAAGATGATACTGCTTTGCTTCGGGGTTAGGAGAAAATTCATCATGTCCTTCCTTATTTTTGATGTACCAATTAGACACGATGCATCAAGGTATTGAAAACTAGGATGGCATTGTATCTAATGTGATGGAATTTGACTTTGCAAATAGATAGGAGTACATGTTCATACCTGACATATAAAAACCTTGTTTGACCATGTAAAAGACTATGACATCGAAGTAATAAAAATAACACACAAAAGGTATGAAGAACTTGATATGTCCTAGCCCTTGTTTTACTTGAGAATACCCTGCACATGCAAGGCAAGTATTCGTCGACGTTGTACTACAAGAATAACCAGCAAGCACAACAAATGAAAGAAATGATCAATGCCCCATTTCTTTCTCTCTAAATCATTTTGATAGACATCATCGAGAGGTCATTGGAATGGACCAATAAGATAAACCATAAGAAAAGACCAAAATGAACAAACAGTCAATGCCATTCATATCTCTTGCCAAAGTAATGTGTTTTGAGGATAAAATTTTGGGATTATGTGAACATTTAAGTTCTCAAGTTATTTTAGGTTGTTTAGGGTTTTTAAAAGATATTTGATGTTGTTTTTGGTAATTTGAATATTTTGTGAATGTTTTGAGTTTTGAAGCTTTTCCAAATGTTTTTGTATTTTCAAAAGGTTAGAAAAATAACAAGACCTAAGGGGGATTGACCTAATGCCTCGGGGGATCATCAGTGATGGCCTTGCCTATGTAAGCGCAAAGATGACGTAGTTCGACAAGTGTTTTTGACTTTTTTGATGTTTTAGACCTATTTAGGGATTTTGATATGTTTTGAATATTTTTTTGGATTTTGACTTTACAAGTTTTTGGATTTTGAACTTTACAAGTTTTTGGATGTTTTTGAGATTTTGACCTTACAAGTTCTTAGATGTTTTGGGGATTTTCAAACTTTACAAGTTTTTGGATTTTGAACTTTACAAGTTTTTGGATTTTGAACTTTACAAGGTTTTGGATGTTTTTGAGATTTTGACCTTACAAGTTTTTGGATGTTTTTGGGATTTTTGAGCTTTACAAGTTTTGAATGTTTTTTATATTTTGACAATGTTTTGAATGTTTTTGGGATTTTTACAATGTTTTGAATGTTTTTGGGATTTTGACAATGTTTTGAATGTTTTTTAGGATTTTGAAGTTTTACACTTATTTTTGGATTTTGAGATAAACAATACCCAGATCATGATGTCAATGTCACATTGTGAGATACAAGACATGGATCAAGAGTTATTAAAAAAGAAGAGTGTAAGAACCTACCCTAGTGTTTAGCAATGTTTCATATTTCATGAGCAAATCAAGATAGGTAAATGAATAGGCCTATGAATATTTTTAACCACATTTGTATCATGCAATAGGATCATTAGGACAATACTAGAGATAGGAAATGAGACTTCATGGGATAAAATGGAATTGAAAAGACCATGTCAATAATTTTCCACAAGTATGTAATGACTTGACCCTTTGGTAAAATAAAAATTTCTAAAATTTATATCAAGTGAGTAAATAAACATGCTAACAAGTCATTGCTATATAATTTTTCTTTCTTTTATTGATAACATGTGAACAAGATATCATATTAAAATTACACTAAAGATTCCATTTCATTACAATAACTTCACAAGAACAAGTAACAAGAAAACATACCTTAACTAACATAGCTGCAATGAGCTTTAGAAAAAATAGTAGTAAGAAGGTCCAAGAATTTGTCCTTTCAAATCTTGGTTCTTCAGTCACCTATTATGGAGGAGAAGCATCACTCGGGCACTTTTTCACCAACCACAAACTTATAATGTTGTCCCCCACACATCTATCATTAGATAGATGGCCCTCCCTTCGACGAAGAGATTGGTAGAGTAACCGATACTATTAACCAACTGAGCATAGTGTTGTGTCCTACATAACTAGAAATTTCTATTTCACAATCCCAAACTAGCATGCATAAACGATCATGATTTACTGATAGTGTAGTTCTTGGTATGTGGTGACTAATCATTCTATATTGTACACTCTTCATGTATCCTTGTTGAGGTTTAGGGTTGGGTTGGGCCTCGAGTGGGGGTTCGGGGGCGAGAGCCCCCGAGAAAAAAATTTCTCCTACTTTTTCGCGGTGTCACCGAAAAAGGAAAAATCGCCGAAAAGGGGAAAAACCTGACTTTGTATAACCCTAATCTAGAAGCTTCTAAAAAGCTTGTTATAAGGGGTTTGGGATGGGAGTTATAGTATGATAAGAAAAGGTGATTATTCATGATATTGTAATGGGTTTTTTTACTGGATAATAAAATCATTAGATGGCTATGGTTTGGTGGATGTAGCCCATATTGGGTGAACCACGTTAAATTATCTGTGTTATATTTTTTATGTGCATTTTATTTCTCGGTTTATTGATAAAATCTGCATTTATCTTTTAGATTCTACTTTCTAACCCTAATAGTAGTCTCAAGCATCACACAGTCTAAGTGGATGTTGTACATTGCACTACTTTGATCAAAGAGTTCTCATTTAGTACTTCAAATGAAGTCATCTATTAAATACATTACTTAGGGCTGATTTGACTTAGGGCTATCTTACACTACGCGTAGGTTTTGTCCTATAATGGATAATTCAAATCCCAAACTTCCTACAACATACTAACCTACTAGGTAATATCCTACTCAACTAAGTATGTACATAGGATAGTTATATCCTTCAATGGATAGTCTATCATCCCAAATATCCTATCCTCAAAAAATATGCATTGACATAAGTATACTAAACCTCTCCCATACTGGGTAACCTCTCCTAAGAGTAAACACCAACTTCCCTAGTTAAATAAATAACTTAGATAAGAGTACCTCAAGTGACTCTTTCATTCAATCTATCCTAATAGATTAATATCTAAAGCAAACAACATTCTCCTATTTTGGAGATAATTAAAAACAATGTAGATTACCACTAGTATGCCTCTTTTATCCTTAAGCATTTCAATTCATAGGCACAAACATATATATAGCTCATAAAGCAGTTACTTCCTATGCACAAACAATAGTACATTTCATAAAGTAATTCACTATCTATGCACAACGAACAAATACAATTTCAGAAGTATTCATGAGAATATTCATAGAAATGGATAGTAGAAGAATATATCATGCCTGTTGTTAGCTTTTCCTCAGATGATGGTGACTCAGCCTACACTCACAGCTAATTCCAACACCTCCAAATAGTAGACAATTCCCTCTCAAAAACTCTACTTTCCTCACACAGAAATAAACACTCGGAAAGGGATAACCAGACTGGTAATGGTTGCAGCTGATATTATATATGAAGCTCTGGTAATTCAATAATGGAAAATGGAAGTAATAAACTAAACTCAATTCTCAGAATAATATGTCTATAGAAAATATGGTGAATTCTCAAAAAGCTGAATGATTGCTCTCCAAAAAGATAAGTAGTGAAGAATGAAGAATTGGGCGGCTATTTATAAAGCCCCAGTTCCCATTGAATTCCTTCTAATAAGGTATGTAATTTTCTAGCACTATAACTTGAATAATTCAACTCAATATGTGGTGTGATTTTAATCCCATACTCAGTTTCAATGAGGTGAGCCAAATTCCATCATTTGACAACAAAAAGGAGAGTAATTCATAAGCACATGCTGAAAATGGTGTCAATCAACACCTACAGGTTTGTGGCGCCAATCTATAGGAAATGGCGGATAAGATAATTATTGATAAAAAGTCCATTGTTGAAATGAAAGCACATGGCCAGTTTACAGCTACGTTGGATTTGGTCATGTTGTTTCCATATCATGTGCAATAGACAGTCACGGCTTCTTCCAATGCTATTTTCAAATGTTCCCATGAATAATTTGATTTAGAGATATTTTGATTTCAATAGTTTGGTGGAAATATTTCATTTTCCTTTTATTGAAGAATGATATTTGGTTGCTTTTGAAATCAATTTGATTTTCATAGTTTGCAAAATAAATATTCAATCAAAATGATATAACCCGATTCCCATAGTTAAAAGATTAATATTAAATCAATATGGGAAACAATTCAATTTCCAACTATGAGAGTTAAATATTAAATATATATTATATTATATATATATTCAATGCACCAAATAATATACATATATATATATGTATTTAAATGTCTCATATAATATATATATATATATGTGGATTATTTTAGAATAATATATATATATAATATTAATATATATTTACATATATATGTAATCCACTACAAGCATATCGTAAGCCAGTTAGCATATCCAATATGTATATATATACATGCATATATGTTTGTATATATTCCTCTATGTGCACGTATATGTAGGTATACCGTATTGATGCATCTGTATGAGCATATCCATTTGCCAATCATTCACCTATATCGATATGTATATACATATGGATACGTGTATATACTATATATATGCATATATGTCCACTCCCTATTTACTTACACTCACTTACATTACCATCATAATTATCATAATACCACAAGATAGATACAAAGATAAACATCACTCACAAAGAATGTAGAAGTAAGAAAGACTCTTATTGCAATCATACAAGCTATGGATGACTTACCTAAAACCCACACAAACTGGCTTAGTTCACTCAATCTAAGGTGACGTGTGTGTATGCTCAGATAGTTTACTTTACCGGTTACCTGACCAAGCTCCTCTCCCAAGTGATACTTCCCCTCCCCCTGAAGAATGAACATTTACCTGCAACCACTGGCACATACCTTAACAGTCCTTTGTTCACAACAATAAGCAACATATATATAAATATCTTTAAAGTTAGAATAACAATACTTCAATAACTGTCTATTCACATATATGTAATATTTCACCATGAATAACATCAATTGAGATAACATCAAATGAAACAACATCAAATGAGATAACATACATATTGATAACAAGGTACAAGCACCATTAATTCGTCTCCAAAATTTACATTACATTTACCCTATATAGTAATAGTAAATGTACAACAACACAACAGGCAATTAGCGCCAACTTTAGTGCTGGATTTTAGTGTATTTTGAATACATGAATTGAACAATTTGGCTGGTGCTCAACCTGGCACAAATAGGCATGGTCAGCTCGATGTCGAATTTCACACCGAATTTTCATTGGATTTAGTGTCGGATTGAGCGTCGTCTTTAGCGTCAAAAAATCATAGTGCCTATGTTAGCGCCTAAAATAACATCGGGAAGTAACATTAGAAATTGCCCCAAAATGGGCACCCAATTTCACTTCTAGTTTTGCTTCCATGTCTACTCCCATTTTTGCTTCTAGTCTTGCTCCTAGTTTTGCTTCCAATTTTATGTCCATTTTTTCTTTCAGGTTTTGTTCCAATTTTGCTTCCAAGTTTTCTTCCAGTTTTTCTTCCAAGTTTGCTTCCAATTTTGCTTCCAGTTTTTCTTTCAGTTTTCCTTCTAGTTTTGCTTCTAATTTTGCTTCTGGTTTTGCTTCCATGTTTGCTTCTGGTTTTGCTTCAAATTTTTCTTTCGGTTTTGCTTCTAGTTTTTCTTCCATTTATTAATTTAATATGTTTTATTTCAATTTGATTAGTTAAATATATCATGCCCCTTAAATAACTCATATGATTATCAAGTAAGTAATTTAATTATTTAACTCATATGATTAAATAACAATATAATTATTGTAACATGATCATCATCTATAATTAAAACAAGTGAGTCAAATATCCATAATTTAATTGAATTTGACATCATCCATCCTGAGCAGTGAATTAAAATCATCATACTTAATAAATATCCATCCAAAAATCATCGACCACTTTTAATATATATAAATTGACAATTCAATACTGATAAGATCATCATCATATATAACTAAAACAAGTGAAAGTCAAATATGCCAGTACATCAAAAACATGTCAGAATGATACATGTCCAACAGTCGACATAAGTGAAAATCATACATGTACAAATGATATGAATAAAATTGATAAATTATGTAACTCAAATTGATACAAGTCAAGATGATACATGTCCAAATGATATAGTGAAAATGATACATGTTAATATGATACAACTCAACAATATAGTATTGTAGGCCATGAAAATGATACATATGATAGTAACCATGAAAAGACTCATCATAACGATATATCAACAATGATCCATGATGTATTCTATATGATCATGAATGTCACTGGTTACTATCACCAACTATCTCATCATCATCATCACCATCGTGATCATCATCAGCATCATCGTCGTCGTCGTCGTCGTCATCATCATTTTCATCAACCTCGGTGTCTTCCGTATCTACATCATCATAATCCTCTACCATGTGATCTATACTAGTAGAACCAATATTTTGTGGATCTCTATCATGTTGAGGATCATCTTGATCTTTTGGAAGACCTGTGTTCTACAAAAAAAAAAATTAAAATGAAAATTTATTATTTATTTCATGCAATAATTTATTTTTCTGTTATATATCTAATATTACAACATATGAGATGAAACCATAATCATATTGCATCATATCAAATTGCACATACCATAATAAAATTTCAAAAAAGTTACAACTAATACTAGTGAGTTGGGAGAAACTTCAGCTTTCAAAAATAAATCCAATTAGGCTGGTAGACTTTTGGATCAGGTCAGCATTTGGTAGAAGAGGAAGAAAGATGACTGAAACTCTAGAGGCCCACCATAATGGATTTCAATATTCAACCATGAGAGTAGAAGAGAGAGTTGATATCATGTATCAAAATATTAAGCATGCATTCTTCCATCCAACAAAGCAGGAGATGATTACTTTGCTTCATTTTCATTTGCATAACCATATCACGACGTGGGAGCCAAGAAGATCAAGGATGTCTAGTTTCATGTGGAGGTAATGGATGTGGTCCAAACTTTAGGAGGCTCAATAAGGTCAATGTATGATCTTGATGAAATTGAGGAAGAACAATAAGAGAGGGACAGGAAAAATAAAATCAATACAAAGTTTCAAGGATTTTTCAAGCGAGTAAGAGAGCTATGGGAGCAGCCTCATCTAAAATATTTTGAACTAGAGTTTGATATACCATTTAGATAGCTTGGTTTTCATGGAGTTCCTTTGAAATCTTTTGATTTTATTGTTCCTACGGTAAACTGTTTGGTATAGTTGGTGGAATTACCTTTCTTAGTAATCACTATTAGTGAGATTGAGATTGTTAACCTTGAGAGAGTAGGACTTGGGCAAAAGGAATTTGATATAATGGCTATTGTTTTCAAAGACTTCAAGTAGGATGTACTCCACATTGATGCCATTCCTCAATCTTCACTTGATGGCATCAAGGAATGGATGAACTCCATGGATATAAAGTACTATGAAAGAAGAATGAACTTGAACTAGCGACCAATTTTGAAGAGATTATTGATGATCCAGATAAATTTATTGAAGATGGTGTTTGGTAATTTTTGAATATGGAAGCTAGTGATTCTGATTCTAATAATTCAGAAGAGTCAGATCAAGGATATGAATCCTCTGATGTAGAAGAGGAATCAAAATCAGATTTCATGTAGCCACCATCAAGAGTGTTACAAGCCAACAAAATTGAGGGAATTCTTATATAAGGATAATTTTCAATGTTGCAGGTATTGACTTTAATGCCAACTACAATGGCAACATTGAAATTCCCTAGCAATATTTATGTTAAGGAAATTTCCTTTAGATGCAAGGATTGAAAGCACATCAACCATGTGGTACAAATGATTAAATCCTAGAGACGATTTGTAGCAATGAAAGAGTCTAAAAAGGTAGAGAGAGCTACACTGGTGACTCAAGAGTAACTTCAACTTTCAAAAACAAAGCCAATTAGGCTGACAGACGTGTGGATCAAGCCAACATTTGGTGGAAGAGGATGAAAGATGACTGGAACTCTGGAGGCCCACCATAATGGATTTTGGTATTCAACCATGAGAGTAGAAGAGAGAGCTGATATCATGTATCAAAACTATTGGTGTAATTAAATGTGTTGTACCTTGTCCTAGGTCATAATTACACCTTAGTTAAGTTTACTTAGGGACCACATAGGAGGTAGTTGGAGCTTTTCCACCTTTGGTGGACTTATCATGTTATTACTTTATCACTTCCACCTTTCGTGGACATATCATGTGATTACCTCTCCACCTTTTGTGGGTGATCCACTATTTGTGGTGGTTATCACATTATCACTTTTCGACTTTAGGTGGAGTGATAGTTTTTCACAGTTGTCTCATGTCATAAGATTATGACACTTGTCATAATCTTATGCCCTTCTATGTACTCACCTTGGCTATATAACCAAGGGGTCTCTCATTTATCAATCAATAAATCATCTTATATCATTGAATCATATTGATGAGAATACAATTTATTCCAATTGCATTATTCTCTCTTCTTTGTGCTTTCCATTTGGTCTCAAGATCTTGGTAGTCATAGCCAATTCTAACATGGTATCAGAGCGAGTTGGGTGCCATTGGAGAGTCTTTCTGAAGAGAGATACAAGATTTGGGGAGGTTCCATTTTTGGCTTTTTATTGCAGGTTCATATCAGAGCTTACTGGTGCAAATCTAAGCTCACCATTGAGTTTATGAGGCTTGATAAATTCAGATTTGGCTTTTGTTTCACTCAATTTGATCACCATTTGCATTTTTGGAAAACAAAGATTTGTTGCAAGTCGTTTTTATTGGAGTCATCATTATTTTTCTTCAAAAATCTACTTTTCACTCATTTGCAGGTAAAACGATTTTTGGGTTTTGTAGCCAGCATCGAAATCTGAACTGGGTATCTTTTAGATTTGGTACATCTTGTACGAATTTGGAGAAAAATTTTGTCCAAAAAGTGGTGCGCATCATTTTTCTCCTGGCTGAAGGTTAAAAAAAATCATTCTCATCTTCTACTTGTTGGATCAAAAAATGATTTATGGTTTTATTTTTAGCATCAAAATATTTCTAGGTTTTTGTTTTCGTCTACAAACATTGAGTAGATTTTTCAGAAATCAAATCAGAAGTAAACTTTTTTGCTAGAAAACTCATTTCTTACACACTAAATTCAGTTTTTTTAAAAATTCATAACTTTTGGCCACGGTATCCGTTTTTGGTAAACGAGATATCAACGAAAAACTATTTTTGAGAACTTCATAGAGGTGTAGGCCATTTTTTTAGATTTGGTCATCTACACAAATTTAAGGTTATTTTTCATCATAGAGGTAGATGTGAAGATTCATTAATGCATGCATTATTTCCTTTTTTGTGTGCATTAGGTTTGCATTTTCTCTTTTCTTTATGTATGTTTTGCATGTTCTCCTTTTACAATCATGGGATATTGTAATAAATGAACTTATATAAAGTTCCATCAGGGGGGTTTCTTGCATAATAATTTGATTAGAGTGTAGTTGCATGACATGCACTTTGATCTCATCTTCATATTGATGACAACTCGCATGAGTTGTATCTGGATTCTATTGTTTCTTTTGGCCACATCTTGCTCATAACTTGACACATTTTTGGTTTGCATCAGTTCACATCTCAGATTGAGAGCCTATGGTTAATGATCCTGAATCGCATCAGATTCACATCGGGTCACATCTCAGTTTGAGGGCCATTCATTTTATGGTTAATATTCCAGAATCTTCATGGTACTTGCTCATATGGATCAGTTTTAGTCACAATTTGGCATCGGCATCAAGATACACATAGCTTCGGGAATTTTTCATCATATCATTCCCTCTTATGGAGGGTATCATTTCTCAATCAACTGTTGCTTCATAGATTCCAGAGTTGTGCCAGTTTGTGAGTTTTCCAGTGTTCCTTGGCATCAGGTCTGTTGTTGCTTTATCATGATTCCACCTTGATTCAACCAGTGACTCACATATGGTTTCAGTAGCAAATAGAAGTATCTTTAATTTCTTGCCAAATTGAGGATTTCGGTGTTACTCCATAGTGTACTTCCAGTGCTTCTATTGCAGCAGGCTATCTCATTATGGGGGTGGTTGAATGGTCTCTCTTGTCATCCTTTGTGTGGATGGAGATTGATTGGATTTGTGATGGATATCATTATTGTATCTTTTATCTCTCTTTTGGGGAGGATTTTTGTCCTACTGGGTTTTCTCTTTTTCTCCATTTGTGAGAGATTGCATTGCATTTGTACATGGGTACCTAACATGGCCTCGTTGTCAGGACCCATCTTGCATTGTTTGTTTTTGTGTACATTCTCCCTAAGTTGCACTTAAGGGGGGGTGTTGGTGTAATTAAATGTGTTGTACCTTGTCCTAGGTCATAATTACACCTTAGTTAAGTTTACTTAGGGACCACATAGGAGGTAGTTGGAGTTTTTCCATCTTTGGTGGACTTATCATGTTATTACTTTATCACTTCCACCTTTCGTGGACATATCATGTGATTACCTCTCCACCTTTTGTGGGTGATCCACTATTTGTGGTGGTTATCACATTATCACTTTTCCACTTTAGGTGGAGTGATAGTTTTTCACAGTTGTCTTATGTCATAAGATTATGAAACTTGTCATTATCTTATGCCCTCATATGTACTCACCTTGGCTATATAACCAAGGAGTCTTTCATTTACCAATCAATAAATCATCTTATATCATTGAATCATATTGATGAGAATATGGTTTACTCTTGTCACATTATTCTCTCTTCTTTGTGCTTTCCATTTGGTCTCAAGATCTTGGCAGTCATAACCAATTCTAACAAAAACATTAAGCATGCATTCTTCCAACCAACAGAGGAGATGATTACTTTGCTTCATTTTCATTTGCATAACCATATCATGGCACGGGAACCAAGAAGACCAAGGATGTCTAGTTTTATGTGGAGGTAATGGATGTAGTCCAAACTTTAGGATGGGACATCCTAATGTTTACCAAGAGGCATAAATTCAAATGAATTAAGTTCACCTACATGTCTACCAAAGTTTACTTCCAATTTTTATGACTGTTTTTCTTGACTGTTAGAGTTTACTTACAAATTTGAAATTTCTTTCTGCGCATTTTGATGAGGATATATTCAGCCAATGTGTAAGCACCTTTTGTTTGTATCACAAGCATATGTGAATTGCAAGAATTCTGATTATCTATGGTCTATAGCTATGATGTCTCACTTATTGGGTCTTCTATTTGAATGTTTTCTATGGCCTTCTCTATTTGAGGTAGCACCTAGCAATCGTACCTCCTTTCCTTAGCTGAGAAGTGGATTTGAATTTGGTAATAATACACTTTAAAACTAGCTATGGTTTAAGGAGAGCTATTCTAGCTTTGTTGTTGACACCCTCAATCTTCAACAAAGACTTAGATGCATGGACTAAAATGCAAGCTTTCAAACTTAGATTTGAATGTGCATAATTTGATTGATTATGGTTTTCACAGGAAGTTGTCTTTACATGACTATTCTAGATTGTCAATACATGTAATAGTGACTAAATCCTTATCAAGTTTGGCTAACCTTATTCAGAATGCCTTGGACTTTGGACTCGATACAAATTTGTGCATTGTTATTCCATATTTGTAACATGTAGAACTTTTAAGGGGTACAACATATAGAAATTCAATACTATTGAATCCAAGGAAAACTTATAGACGGTGTATCAAGAACAATAGAAAATGCTTTTATTAGGGTTAATGCTTTCTTCCCCCACACTACTGATATTTTCCCCAAAACATGTTTTTTTTATTATTTCAACACATCTCAAAATTTAATGTATTGATTAACATTTGTTACACATTTTAGTTGTTTATGCAAATGATGCATATATGTTAATTTGATTAGTGTTGTTACTTCAGTAGTTTGAATTCTATGACAACCATCCATTAGGCCATTGTGTATGGGAGCATGTTTGTGTTTTTAGTTATCTTTTTTGGATAGATCTAATGGGTGTTGAGGACATTCCATTTATCTTTTGAATGTTAATAAGTAAGAGTTTCAAGGATTTTTCAAGTGAGCAAGAGAGCTATGGGAGTAGCCTCATCTAAAATATTTTGAACTAGAGTTTGATATACCATTTAGAGAGATTGGTTTTCATGGAGTTCCTTTCAAATCCTCTACTTTTATTGTTCCTACGGTAATTTTTTTGGTGGAGTTGGTGGAATTACCTTTCTTAGTAATCATTATTAGTGGGATTGAGAATTGTTAACCTTGAGAGAGTAGGACTTGGGAAAAAGGAATTTGATATGGCTATTGTTTTCAAAGACTTCAAGTGGGATTTACTTCGCATGTACGTCATTCCTCAATTTTTGCTTGATGGCATCAAGGAATGGTTGAACTCCATGGATATAAAGTATTATGAAAGTAGAATGAACTTGAACTAGTGGCCAATTTTGTAGACTATTACTAGTGATCTAGATAAATTTATTGAAGATGGTGGTTGGGAATTTTTGAATATGGAAGCTAGTCATTCTGATTCTGATAATTTAGAAGAGTCGGATCAAGGATACAAACTCTCTGATGTAGAAGAGGAATCAAAATCAGATGAGGAAGGTTCAAAAGATGAATCTCTTGTGGAGTCAGAGGAGGACGAAGAAGAAGAAGAATATTTTGAAGAGGAGGAAGGTAAAACATGGGATGAATTAGAATTCAAATCCATAAATGTAGATAAGGAAAAAGGAGACGAGTCTGACAGTGAAGAGGAAAGGCAGTAATGAAAGGTAAAATCTACAGGGAAGTCTCAAGCACTTGATATTAGAGATGCAAGAGGAATGTCTACCAAGAGGCATAAAGTCAGATGAATTGAGTTCATCTACATCCTTCTACTATTTATTCATGCACATAAATGGTCATCTTGTAATCATAAGATTTGAGCTCTATTTACTCATCCTACGCATCAATAAACAACTCAACACAAGAGATGCAAATTGACATATTAACACAACAATATCCAACTAAGTTATTGAAACTCAACTATTAATACCTCATTCTCCATCCAGATTACAAAATCGTTCCACTTTTTGTTTTGTAACATATTCTTTTCAAATTGCTTTGGATGGCAGCCATATTTCTCCTCTTGTCAAAACATGGCACGTGGAATAGTTAAACTAATTAATATGCAATCATTTAATTTTTCAAAGGAGATAAAAAAAATCTATCATTTAACATATTAAATATACTTACAATGTATAGATCAAGGCCTATAAACCTCTCTGGCCACTGCGATGCGTGACACAAAGTTTCTCAAGCCTAGCCTTGGAGGCCTTGTCCTGAAACATATACTAATTGAATTTGACTATGCACAAATAAAATTTAAATATCTTTTAATAAATTTGATATAATCTTATGAGAAAATTCAAATACCTATGTACTCTCCTCACCGGACTTCCTGCATGCATCAGACTTCTGTGGCGGCATGCGAGTCTTCCTTTTGTTCTTGACAGTGTTGTGGTGACTCTTGCAAGTCTTCTACCAATGGTGTGTGGTAGTGTGGTGACCACCATTGTCCCATGGCTCCTTCATTAGCTCGGTGCAGGAGAGCGGTTTTTACTGTGGTCCCGCAAGTTGCTTCTTCCTTCTCGGCTGTAGTGCGGTGAAAGCTTCTGTGGCAGAATTTTTATTCATAGAGGAGGCCATGGAGAGAGGATGTGGACAGCGTAGAACTACTGAATTTCTGAGAGGAAGGTGGGTGGACATTGTAGCAAACAATAATGTTAATGACCGAGACTTCTAAATTTTCATAATTATTTATAATCCATGTTTATGTAGCAGACGTGGAATTCTTATTTCACTTGCACACTTATCTGAAAGACATAGGGTATTCACCATACATTTCCCTTGACAAAGAAAACATGTGCTTTCTTTTATTTTTACTGTATATCTTAGAAGTGAAATTGTTGTTACATAATGATGCACTACGAAAATAATATATACAAAAAAATGCAAAGAAAATGTTTGAAATTTAACATGCAACCTACTGTGTTTTTTTTTATTGGTGATAATATTTGATTTTATTAATAATAATGCAAAATTTACATCAACTTCAAAAATTAAGTCCATCTAGCAGCTTCTAAAATATGTCAGTTTAACCAGCACAGTTCCCAACAAACCAAAAAAAAACTACTGAATCCACCTATAAACAACCCTATCTACTATTACCCATACCCCATATTGTTTACATTTTCAAATAAAAAATAGGGCTTAACCCCAAAAAACATACAACAAAAACTAAGATATAAATTATATTTTAAACAAAATTGATCTTGAGTTTATGTGGAAGTGCCTGGCATGCTACCCATTTGCATTGGGCATATTTCCTTGATTGGCTTCATCTTCTTCCTTGGGCGCAAACCTTTTTTCTCTCACAACTCCTCTCTAGCGACATCTATGAGTCCCTCAATGACCGTCTCGACCTCCATTATTTCTACAAAAAGTTTCAGGGCTTTCCATCCTAGCTCCACTCCTCTCCACATAGCTTTGGTGATTCCTTTTGGCCACCTAATGAAGGGATGATTTATCTCTGCTACTTCAGGGTCCACATCTTCCATGCCTTGGCTCACATCAAAGCCTTCTCCTGGTACAACCCATTCCAGGATACTTTCCATATTCACTAAGAAATCCTTATGTACCAATGCCTTCATTACTTTCCTCACTTCCTCCATCGACTCTCCTAAGTCCAACCCCCATGCCATGATCAGTGAGTAAATATCCATATTAGTACAATATCTATGCTTCAAATCTTTGAAGCCATTACCCAAGATTTTTTGCACAAATTTTTCCACCTTCACATCCTTGGAGAGGAAAAATCCTCTCAGCCTCTTCACAATTTCTTTTCCAACAAAAGGGTCCAATTTTCTCCTTGAATGTAGAGTGAAATTGGCCTCCATTTCTTCTCTAGTATGCTAGCTTCCAAACTGCCTCACACCGCAAACCTATTACATTCCTTGCCACTGCAAACCGAGAAGCATCAAACGAAATGCCTTGTGTGTCTTTAAAACACATCCTATTGTCATCCCTCACCATTAATGCCAAATGTACGTCCATGTCGGTAACAATAACTTCATCAATGCTTCAATTCCTTTGAGAATTTAAAACACATTCCTCTACTTGCTAGAGTTAACTCCTTCCTGCATTAATTACAACAGACAAATTTTCTCCATAGTAATTCCACTAAAATCTTCTATCTGAAGGAACCATCTTCGAAGCTCTTCCCTGAAATGAGGGTTGAAAACATTAGAAGAAAAAAAATACCATAATTCTAAAGTAACAATTTGTATGAAGACAAATGTTAGAAAGTATAATTAAAAAGACAAAGCCTTACAATTGGACCTCAAATTGGACCAAATAGTAACAACAAATGTGCCTTGATAAATCTTCCAGATTTAAACAACTTGAAAAGATCACTTTGGAGACAACAAAGCAATAAATAAGAATGAAAATCGACACAACAATTGAACACTAAAAATTGATTATGAGTTATAATGTATCTACTCCATTATATTGCTCAAAATATAAACATACATAACATGAGTTCTTTTGATATGAATAAGTGGATGAGATGATCTAGTATCTATTCTAATGGATTGAAATGATGATGATATGATGATCAAAATTGGATCTCGGTTTCCCTATTTGTATGGGAAGCAACAAGCTTCAGGTCCGTTCACAAAAGTTACATCATTTCTTAACTAAAGCATAATTAACATAACATAGAAACTTAAAAAGATAGGTCCATTCCAATTGTTGCCAAACATTAAATAATGCTTGTGTTTTTTGATAGGTAGAATATTTTGATGAAGCACATACTAATACCCAACATCCAACTGGGTTATTAAGATTTGGATAGGATGATCCAAACCATCCTTTAAACCATACCAGGGAGAAAAGAGCAAGATTGAAGAGAACACCTGGAAGTGTTTCACACCGGCTCAAGGTACAATCCAATATGGTTATGACACTGATAGCAATCCAAATTCTCTTGAATCATCCATACCCAAACGTTCCATCATAATCTATTCTTCTTGCACATAAAAATGCCACATATTAACCCCTTCTAAATAAAACTCAAAATACCATGAAACAATGAGTCCCCTATTTTAGTAAGTAAGTAGGTAGTCTATAGGGCATAGTTTGATTTTATACAAGGATGCTCATGAAAGGAATCTTCAAGTGATAGTGAGTGAGTTGTTTGAGATTGCAGCTGATGATGCAATATCCAGTCTTAAAGGAAATTAGCAAAGCAGTAAATGTGCAAGAAAATCAAATTGTACACAAACAATTCACAATGTTATCTTGCATAATTCCTTAAGTTTGAAGAAAAAAATCTCATTGTATCTTGATGAAAGTAGTGACCTTAATGGTCAACCACTAGCAACCATGATTTTAAAACATGGTATTGTGCTTATGGAGGTAGCATTTTAAGCAAGGTGGTGAGTGGTGGTTTGGAACAATGGTGGGTATGAAGGACATGCTTTATATGCATTCTATGCAGTCTAGCTTAAGATAACGTTCTTAGAAGAGATTGAAGGTGGATTAGGGAACTCAAGGGTTACCATGACAAAGATTAAAGCAAAGACTAAGATCTATTTAAAAGCCACTATCATGAAGATATTAAAGATGTTAAATACAAAACCCTAGCAACTGGAGTAATGAACACAATGTGAAAGAGGATAGTGTGCTAGGGTAGATTTACGAGATCTCCACATTATCTAATCATAGGAAAATACATCATTTATTTATTTTTTTAAATTAAAAGAAATTATTCTAAACCCTATATAGGACACATTGATACTTCAAAAGCATATGATTTATTTTTTTTAATTAAAAGAATTCATTCTAAACCCTATATAGGATACATTGATACTTCAAAAACATCTAAAGGAATTTGAGATTATGCAAACATATGTTAATTAAATACCTAGATTACAAATAGTGGCACGAACATTGTAACCCTTGTTGATTAGAGCTAGAATTGATAAACAACAATGAATCATATGCCTCCTATCACGCACATCTCCTTACCATTCTCTGTCATTCTTTACTGAAACACTTCTCCATTTTGGTGGGCTATGCCTGAAAATAAGGTTTCAACAAAGATTTTATTGTATGTTTATTAAAATGAAAACTCCATTCTGGCGGGCTATGCTTGAAAATAAGATTTTGACCAAATTTTTAGAGTATGTTTATTAGATCTTTAGAGTATTTTAGCGAGCTATATTCTTGATTCCTTAAATGATTTATTCAAATGGATTATGAATGACGTGATTCGCTGCATTTAGTGTTGTAAATTGTAATGATACCATGATTACCGTACTACCACCATCTCTTATTATACCCATTGGGGTATGGTAGTGTTTTTCCATTCCCTTCTACTATTTACCACACTACTGCCTTGCTCAAGGGTTCTTGCTACGAGGTTGCGGTGTATATCGCTCTACCACATATGTTGCTCACCTTCTCGATAGTATAGTGGTGTATGCTTTTGATCATTACTTGGAGAGTGTTGATGATACAATCTTATTTGTCTTACCGATATCTCAATGTCTCATTGACATTAGATATTATGTTGTTTTGATGTTGGTTTCCAGTGTCGATGAGACAAGTTAATATCTCTTGCCGATATGCCACTGTCTCATCGATATTTTCCTTTGATGATATTTATTTATATATCGATGTAACTTTGCCATGTCAAGGAGACTCATGATTATCATTGCAGTATGGTGGTGTTTTTCCCTTCCCTTCAACTGTTTACTGCACTACCACCTTGCTCAAGGCTTCTTATTGCGGGGTTGCGATGTATACCACTCTACCTCATATGTTTCTCACCTTCCCAATGGTCTAGAAATGATGCTTTTGACCATTACTTGAAGAGTGTTGATGAGAAAATCTTATTTGTCTTATCGATATCTCAATGTCTCATTAACATTACTTCGTTATATCCAAGAGTTGTGTTTCACCGAGCACTTGTAGATATACCTTGTCAATGTGACGGAAATGATTCTCTCCTTGATATGCCCGTATCTTGTTGATATTTCACTGTTTTACATCATTGATAAGACATATAAATAAGTCTCTTCGACATAGGGGTGTCTAAACTGGTACTAACATACTCCCCCCCTTTTGAATCATTGTCCCCAATGATCTTATAGATTTTTAACATACAATTAAAGTTAAATATAGTATTACTTACCATTCTTGAAATACGTAAGATTCACAAAACATTCATCCTATGTAGCAATCTTATCCTTCCTAGACCTTGCTTCGAGTGTCCTCACTATTGCATAGGGAAAAAATTTATTCCTCACACATACTTACTCTCTCAAAGGGTTTTATTGCACATACAAATCCAATAGTAATTATACAAAACACCTAACACATAGTGATCAGAAATCATTGGCCCATGAATTTATCCTTAGTATAATCCAGATAGAAAAGGAATAACGATGTATTGTGCACTACATCGTGGATCTAATCCTTCTCCTTTTGTATTTATACTTTTAGACAACTTGCAAACTGAGTCCATCTATCACTCACACATCCACTTTCCCTATCTTAGAGTAGTTTCCTTTGATTACTTGTCCATCTTGAGCATATCATTTCTCCTGGACATCTGTCAAATCCTAATACCACTTCATACTTAAGCTTAGTATTGACAAAGTTTCATTGATCACTTCGATCTATTACTCCTTTTTCACATTCTATCAAGTCTATGGTTTACACTATTTCTAAGCCTATTTCAGCTTAATATAGTTTCCAACCTTTCCTTTTCATATAATGGTCTAAACTTCAAGATTAGAAGTTTATAAATCATTCAAGATTTAGTCTACCATTTTCGCTTACTTAACTATAATAATATATTGCACATTTGCTCAACTGAATGTTTTCATAGTATGATCATGGTTTACACAACCCTATCATTATTTGCTAAACTGAAATAACCTCTCAGAATTACTAAGAAACTATTTTCCCACAATATATTATTTAGGACCAATATCCTATAAGTCAAGTTTCTAAAAAATGTTGGTTACTTTGATGAGTTTGTCCACTTAGAACATTATGTCAATTTTGCTAACATAGGTAGATTGATTTGTCTTGTGTTCTATAACTTCCCTTCTAGAATCTCAAGAGAGTATACTTGTCCTACCAATGATGAAATATACTCTTTATTTCCTAGCATACTAGACATTACCTTGCCACATTTTGTGCAGCCTCTTACTCTATCTTTTCCCAGGTTATTTAGTGGATCCTCATCCGACAATTCCCTTTGTCATTCTGATGTCCTAACTTTGACATTAATTTCCTCATTTATTCCTGAATCTTCCAAGATTTTGGGTACATAGGTTTTTTTATATCCAATAATAGTTTATTCTTTGACTAAATGAAAACCTATTTTGATCTCATGCCATCATTAATTGCCATGTAATAATGGTTATAAGTTTTGCAGAGACAAGTCTCATTTATCTTAGGACATCCATTCCATGGATCTCTTCTATCCTTGGATTATTTTCAAAGATGCATTCCATCTAATTTTTTCCTGATAAATATTGGTACTAATTTTGAGTATTAATCTTCGCTCTTCCTTTCCCTCTTAATGTTTCCACGAATTTTGATCTACTCAAAGTCAGACTCCTAGTAAACACTTTCTTTTTTTGAAATAATTTGTCATTCCTTGTTATTGACTTTCCATTACCTTCTTTTATATCAATGGTATACTTTAAATATACTTTTCCCAAAGTTAGATTCTTCGTTATTTTCTATCTCATTGATTTCAATAACTTGGATCAACAACTTTACAAGCTAACATTGTTACCACTTTACGTTTCTTTCTCATAATCACCTTTCTAAGTGACTTTATTCAAATGCTTGGAATCCTATTCTCTCATCCTCTAGAGATACCAAAGTTGTTTGGTCTCTTTTTCACATCGTAATCAAAACTCCAATAATCTTATTGATTTTGTTTGGTGGAATCATGCCCTCGTTGTTGATTACTTTGTTTCTGACCATTTCAGTATTTTGCCTTTTTCTTCGGTACTAACTCTTTCTTTGCAAGATCCTATTTTTAAACAATAATGAGGTTTATATCAAGTGTTCTCCAACCCTTGTGGATACCACTTTCATTGAATTCCTTCTTCGATATAATTAATGTTGGCTTACATATACCTAGATTCGTAGTGTTTTCTCTAAATCCAAAAATTCTTGACTCCTTACAATTGTAGGTTGCTACAATTTAGGTTATCTCATTCCTTCTTATTCCCTTATAATCTGATAACTATATTATAGGATAAGGTATATAATAGTTATTCTTCCTAACTTTCCTACATGACCTGATCGTATAATCTTTTGCAACCCTAGGTAATATCATAAGTTGATGGCTTAGGAATTTTGATTCCAAGGACGAATCTTTAGCTAGTCCCAATTTACACAAGTTACTAAGGTTCTCATCTTCCTTTTACTTCCAAAGTTCTTTTCTCTTATTGTTGTGGCATAATAAATTTTCAACCGTTATCCTCTGATAAGGTTTATGCATTTTTGTGTAACAAGCTCATAGGTTTCAATGGAGAACCTAGTAGCTCTGGTACCACATGTAACGACCTGACCCTTCGATAAAATAAAATTTTCCAAAATTTACATCAAGTGAGTAAATAAACATGCTAACAAGTCATTTCTATATAATTTTTATTTCTTTTATTGATAACATATGAACAAGATATCATATTAAAATTACAATAAAGATTCCATTTCATTACAATAACTTCACAAGAACAAGTAACAAGAAAACATACCTTAACTAACATAGCTCCAATGAGCTTTAGAACAAATAGTAGTAAGAAGGTCCAGGAATCCGTCCTTGCAAATCTTGGTTCTTTAGTCACCTGATGTGGAGGAGAAGCATCACTCAAGCACTTTTCTACCAACCACGGACTTATAATGCGGTCCCATGCACATCTATCATTCGATAGATGGACCTCCCTTCAATGAAGAGATTGGTAGAATAACTGATATTGTTAACCAACTGAGCATAGTTTTGTGTCCTATATAACTAGAACTTTCTATTTCACAATCCCAAACTAGCATGCATAAAGGATCACGATGAACTGATAGTGTAGTCTCAAGCATCACACAATCTAAGTGGTTGTTTTACATTGCACTACTTTGGTCAAAGAGTTTTCATTTAGTACTTCAAATGAAGTCATCTATCATATACACTATTTAGGGCCAATTTGACTTAGGGCTATCTTACACTATGCATAGGTTTTGTTCTTCAATGGATAATCCATATCCCAGACTTCCTACAACATACTAACCTACTAGGTAATATCCTACTCAACTAAGTATGTACATAGGATAGGTATATCCTTCAATGGATAGTCTCTCATCCCAGATATCTTATCCTCAAACAATCTACATTCACATAAGTATACCAAACCTCTAATGTACTAGGTAACCTCTCCTAAGAGTAAACACTAGCTTCCTTAGTTAAATAAATAACTTAGATAAGAGTACCTCAAGTGACTCTCTCATTCAATATATCCTAATAGATTAATATCTAAAGCAAACAACATTCTCCTATTTTGGAGATAATTACAAACAATGCAAATTACCACTAGTATGCCTCTTTTATCCTTAAACATTTTAATTCATAGGCACAAATAGATATACAGTTCATAAAGCAATTACTTCCTATGCATAAACAATAGTATATTTCATGAAGTAATTCACTATCTATGCACAAACAACAAATACAATTTCAGAAGTATTCATGAGAATATTCATAGAAATGGATAGTAGAAGAATATATCATGCCTGTAGTTATCTTTTTCTCAGATGATGGTGACTCAACCTACACTCATAGCTAATTCTAGTGCCTCCAAATAGTATATGATTCCCTCTCAAAAACTCTACTTTCCTCACACAAAAATAAACACTTAGAAAGGGATAATCAAACTGGTAATGGTTGTAGCTGATATTATATATGAAGCTTTGGTAATTCAATAATGGAAAATGGAAGTAATAAACTAAACTCAATTCTCAGAATAATACGTCTAGAGAAAATATGGTAAATTCTCCAAAAGCTGAATGATTGCTCTCCAAAAAGATAAGTAAACAAAAGATAAGTAGTGAAGAATGAATAATTGGGCGGCTATTTATAAAGCCCTAGCCCCCATCACATTCCTTCTAATAAGGCATGCAATTTTCTAGCACTGTAATTTGAATAATTCAACTCAATATGTGGCATGATTTTAATCCCATACTCAGTTTCAATGAGGTGAGTCAACTTCCATCATTTGACAACAAAAAAGAGACTAATTCATAAGCACGTGGTGAAAATGGTGTCAATCGACACCTACAGGTTTGTGGCACCAGTCTACAAGAAATGGCGGATAAGATAATTACTAAGAAAAATTCCATTGCTGAAATGAAAACACATGGCTAGTTTACAACTACGTTGGATTTGGTCATGTCGTTTCCATCTCTTGCGTAATAACCAGTCACGACTTCTTCCAACACTATTTTCAAATGTTCCCGTGAATAATTTGATTTAGAGATATTTTGATTTCAATAGTTTGATAGAAATATTTTGATTTCCTTTTATTGAAGAATGACATTCGATTTCTTTTGAAATCAATCCGATTTCCATAGTCTGGAAAATAAATATTTAAAGATCTGGAAACTATTCGATTTCCATAGTTTGTAAAATAAATATTCAATCGAAATGATATAACCTAATTCCCATAGTTAAAAGATTAATATTAAATCAATATGGGAAATAATTTGATTTCCAACTATGAGAGTTAAATATTAAATATATATATATATATATATTTAATGCACCAAATAATATACATATATATATATGTATTTAAATGTCTCATATAATATATATATATGTGGATTATAAATTACAATAACATATATATATAATATTAATATATATTTACACATAAATATATATGTATTCCACTACAAGCATATCATAAGCCAGTTAGCATATCCAATATGTATATATATACATATATATGTATATGTAAAATTGTCAAGCAATAATAATATAATATTATTAATATCCACATAACATAGGTTGTGTGCATATATATGTTTGTATATATTCCTCTATGTGCACATATATATAGGCATATTGTATTGATGCATCTGTATGAGCATATCCATCTACCAATCATACACATGTATTGATATGTATATACATATGGATACGTGTATATACTATATATATGTATATATCTCTACTCCATATTTACTTACACCCACTTATGTTACCATCATAATGATCATAATACCACAAGACAAATACAAGCTATGGATGACTTACCTAAAACCCACACAAACTGACTTAGTTCACTCAATCTAAGGTGACGTGTGTGTATGCCCAAATAGTTTACTTTACCGGTTACCTCACCAAGATCCTCTCATGAGTGATACTTCCCCTCCCCTTGGATAATGAACATTTACCTACAACCACTAGCACATACCTTAGCATTCCTTTTTTCACAACAATAAGTAACATATATATAAACATCTTTAAAGTTAGAATAACAATACTTCAATAACCATCTATTCACATATATGCAGTATTTCACCATGAATAACATCAATTGAGATAACATACATATTGATAAAAAGGTACAAGCATCATTAATTCATCTCTGGAATTGACATTTACCCTATATAGTAATATTAAATAATAACCTCACAATTTGGGGTGTAACAGAGTGGAGTTGAAGTATATGTTGTTCCTTTGTCAAGATCAAGATATACCAAAAGATATGGATAAAGATGGATTGGATGAGCAGAGGGAGCATTGAATTTATCATTAAGGGGATGAGATACTTCTATCTGAAAAGGATCATATAGATCCTCAATTCTACTCATGATGCCTATTTTCCAAGTTTTGATCATTTTACTTTCCCAAAGCACCACCAAAGTGGTTTTCATTGGAGGACGATTTTTATCTTTACTATTTTCTTTATTTTTTGATTTTTTGAAAATTTTACTCTCATGTTGAACCACTTGGTCTTACTGGTGTAGAGGTCACTGTCATAATGTGCCAATGATTTTTTTCCTGAAGAAGTTGCTTTGCTAAGATGTAGGTTCTTGAATGCAACTTTTCATAATTATGATCTACCTTGTTGATACCAAAATTAACCTTGTCTAGGTGTGCACATTGTAATAGAGTGCCTTTAGAATCCTTACGATGAATAATAGTTACCAACACATGGTCGATGCAAGAATTGGATATCATGAACGATGGAGTGGATGGTAAAATGTGTGAAGGGGTATGAGATGGATTGGTCAATATTTTGGAACCTCCGACTCTCCAAATTTGGGTAGATGAGCAATGACTGGTAGATATGGAGGTATGTGTTAAATTGGGATCAATTGCTTGATATACTTTGTACATTGCTTGAGAAGCTTTCTTTTATATTTACGGACGTCTTTGATGGATATATTTCCCTTTTTGATTTTGCCCCATAGTTTCTTTGATCGATGGATTTTGATAGGGATAATTTTCTTTCTTTTTCTTTGGTATCCATTTATATTTTATTTTTCCTTTTTGTTTTACTTCTTTATTTTCCTCGACAATCTTCTCCTTTCTTTGATTAAAATCTCTTTCTATGTTGGTCCTAATTTGTGGATGGGATGATGAGTGGATGATGATTCATGATATGGCTAGTTGTAGCATTGGCAACATTTTTATCATAAAGGTTCTTTGTGCCCCCTATGTTGGTGTTTACACTAGACAAATTTTCCCTTGGTATTATGGAGGTATCACTCACATGCTTTGATTCTATCAGTTTCAAAATGGCATGTTTAACAAGACCTAATCCGTTGCTTTGGTAATGTATCCTCTAATAAATGGCCACTAAATATGACTTGTCATAGACACATGATAATACCATTGGTTCCCACTATTCAAGAATGTTAATTGTCTTCTCTAATTCTAAGATACCCTGTTTATGTACACATAGTCCTTTGCTTGGATAATGCTGGATATCTTCATACTTAATGTCCTCCACTATAACTTTGGATGTATTATTTGTTGATGCTTATTCAAGAGATGTTGATGATGCACAATCATTGCAAGAATCAAGAATATCTACCTTTGATTGCTTTTGTCCAATAATGTCAAGAGTGGGAGACTCTTGTTTTGGATGAAGAACATCTATATGTCCACTAGAAGGAAAGATCTCATGGGTAATATCTTTGAAGTTTTTAATGGATTAGAAGATTTTCATCAAATCGCAATAATACTTTGGGGAAGTGAGCTCTTCATCTTGACCTATGGTAGATAAATTATCACTTATAGATTGGAATATATTATGTAAATCCTCACAATATTGTGGGGATATGGTCTCTTGATCTTGACTTGATTAAGAGAAATTTTCATTATTCTCAGGACTCTCCTCTTGACATGAATCTTGAGTGGATGGTATAACATCATTGAAAGACTCTTCACAACCTTTAGTAGGTATGGGTGAAATAAGGGATGTTTCTTGTTTCTTTAGAACTTCTTCAATATGTTCAATCATGAACTCATATGAATGAGGGATATAACAATCTAATACATATTTGATGCCATCTCGATATGAATTTTTTTATTGATATTATCTTGATGCATGTATGATTCCTCGTGTTGTGATGAATGGATAACACAAATGTGTCCTACCGTGTTATCATAGATATGGTTTGCACTGTTTGAGATTGATGCCTTTCCCGAATCTTTTATTTTTTTATAATCGAGCATAGGAGTTTTATAAATCTCTAAATTTTGGTTTCCTAATATTTTATCAGCATCGATCTCTCCTCAGTCAATAAGATCTTGTATTAGGTGTTTGAGTTTGAAACAATTTTGTGTGTTATGACCTTTGTATTGGTGAAATTCACAATAATGGTCATCTTTATACCTAGGATGTTTGACTTGTGGTTCCTTGTAGTTTTTGAACTCTAGCAATGTGATGAGATTAAATTGTATTAGCTTCTTGAATACTATTCCCATGGGTTTCCCTAAGGGATTGAATTTTCATTTAGGAGCATTGTTTTTCCTTTGTGGTAAGTAGTTCTATTTTGGCTGCGGTCCTCTTGGAGGGTTGACATTGTTGATATTTTTTTGGTTATTTTGTTGTGTGTTTTGTTGAGCACTTTGTTGAGTGTTATGTTGTATGGTTTTTGTGTTCTATTGTGCCTTAATTACAACCTTTGCATCTACCACAGTGTCATTAGTAATGTTCTTGTTTTTAGCCCAAAATCGGGGTTTGTCATTGAAACTAGATGGTTGGTTTTGATTTTGTGTTGCTCCTTTTGTGATGAGGGCTCTTTAAATGTTAAGGCCCTTGGGGATGAGTTCCTCGTATGTTGACACACACTGCATTTTCAACTGGAAGGATAAGTCTGTTTCTACATTTGTAGCAATGATCTCTATTTTTTTCTCTGAAATTGGCCATTTATATTTACTAGCTCTATGCCTCCATTATTGTAAAAAAATTGCAAATGAATCTCCCTTACCCTATTTAAGAGTATAGAGTTCCTCCAAACTTACATCCATATCAATATTGTAGGAGAAATGTTCTACAAATTGATCTATTATTTCTTGAAAATTTCAAGTTCTTGGAGGTAGGTGCGAGAACCACTCTATGGCTTGGCCTCCCAAACTGTGTGGGAAGAGACACATAAAATAGGAGTCATTGTATGTCACTTCCATACATGTCGTATAGAATTCCTTAATGTGGTCTTGTGGATTTCCACATCCCTTGTACTTGTCAAATTTATGGATCTCAAATCTTGGAGGCAATGGTATCATTGCAATATTACCATCAAATGGATATGGACATAAGTCTTGTACGACAAATGATTTTTTGTTTTCCCTGCTTGGATATCTTGAATATGCTGCGTGAGTGCCTTGGTTTGTGAAGATAAGTCATTTGTAGGATTATTTAATGGTATAGCATATGTGTTGAATTGTGGGATGGTAGATGAGTTGTCAATCGGATTTTGATATGATGAAGTGTTGTTATATGTTTTATATGGTGTGAATTGTAGATTGGTTTGATATTGTTGATTTTGAGGTGATGATGGTGGTGGTGTACCATATGCTCCATATGAATTTTTATTGGCTATGTTTTGTTGAGATGTATCATATTGATGCTGTTGTAAATTTTATTGTAAGCCTTATTGTTGTACCAACAATTGTTGGTGTTGGGCATATTGTTGTTGTTGTGCTTGTAATTGTTTTTGGGCTTAGTGTGCTTGCAACACTTGTTGAGTTTGTTGATATGCAATAGCTTGTTGATAAGAAATAGCATTTTATCCTTGAGGTGATGGATTTGTGACATATTGATTTGGTTGAATGTATTGGTTTGATGGGATGTGTTGATTTTGTGAAATCATGTTATGGGTGGATTGTGATGGAGGATTGTGTTGATTTTGATATTGTTGTGAGACCAAATTTTGGTTTTGGGACACTTGATTTTGTAAATTCAGATTTGAACCATGATTATTTTGTTGTGGGAAAACTTGTCCTTGATGTAATGAACCTTGATTTTGTTGTTGTGTTATAAATCCTTGCAAGATTTGTGTTTGTGATGGAGAGACATGAGTTTGAGGAACCATTTGATTGTGTAATTTTTGTGGGATTCCTTGATGTTGAGACATAGCTTGTGATCCTTGATATGATGCCACTTGATGTTAGTGTTTTAGTGGCTAATATTTTCCAATAGGCTAATAGTTGAAATTTGGAATCCAAAATTAGTTAATAGTTTGAGCTATAACAAGACTTGGATCACCACATTTTTACAAAATTTTATTATAGTCTTATTCAAATTGCCAAAGAATTTATTTTATTAAAAATATTAACTCAAAAAAATTCCACAATATTCGATACATAAATATATCAGACTCACCAAAATATTATAAATTATAGTACAAATCTATATTAATTCGCAAATAGTATATCATAATTATTAGTTGCTTTAGGACCATATTTCTAATCTTTAGTTTCCACTGTTGCTTTATAATATAATCTAATTGTCCTTGTTTTATTCCATAAGGTAAAATGTACCCATGATCTATAATACTCATGGGCTCCACAATTTTAGGTCTCATAAGCATTATAGATTGTGGGTGAATTTTAACTCATAAAGTACAATGGGAGTCATTAGATCAATGATCTAAAATTAATTTTGAGTCCCATGAG
Organism: Sequoiadendron giganteum; assembly: GCA_007115665.2. Classification (NCBI taxonomy): domain Eukaryota; kingdom Viridiplantae; phylum Streptophyta; class Pinopsida; order Cupressales; family Cupressaceae; genus Sequoiadendron; species Sequoiadendron giganteum. The sequence goes on along the minus strand of VCHN02000014.1, from coordinate 148,845,964 downwards.
AATTACAGATCATGGATACATTTTATCTTGTAGAATACATTGAGGGCCATTATATTATATTATAAAATAATGGTGACAAGTAAATATTATAGTCTACCCGAGTAAGTGCACCAATTTGTGACACAATTTAGGTGCCAAATTGGAAAAAACATTGAAAAAAACCCAAAATAAGACATTTGGCGCACGCCAAATGGCTAAAAAGACATTTGGCGTATGCCCAATGGCTAAAAATACATCTGGCGCACGCCCAATGGCTAAAAAGAAAAAAATGAGTTTCAAACCCTCATTTTGTCTTCAACCCACAACTTGAGGAAGAGGATTTCAGGTCTACAACTCGTACTCGCCAAATCTCTTCCATTGTTTACATCCTTAGCTTGCCATTTTCCATGAGGATGCCGCCAACACATCGGAGAGGTCGAAGATTGCAAAGAGGTGTGTATTTTTCTTCTATTTTTTTTGAATTTGATTTGGAATGCAAATTAAATATATTTTTATAATAAAACTTTGTTCTAATTCTCAGGGAATGAATCTCCACCTTAAAACATTGAGAATTCACAATCACCCCCTCATGAAGAGCCTCCTATATAAGAACAACCCGAAACCCCTCCATCAATTCATATGCATCCTCAAGGAACACAAGAAAATGTTCAAAATCAAATTGAAAACAATAAAAGAGACATTCAACAATTAATTACAAGATTAACCGAGCATGTTGAAACCCACTCTTATAGGAGAGGGATTGTTGAATCATTGAAGTCAATTTTAACTCATGTAGGAGAAATGAGCGAGAAAATTAATTTTTGGTCAACTAAGAGGCATGAGATGAGACAATTTTATGCTAATGGTTTGTCATATGCAGATGCCAAAAAACTAAAAATTAGCAAAGCTAAGTTGTGTGTCCTATTTATAGACCCAAAAACCAATGAACCTTTGTCCCATGCATGCAGGAGGTTCCCCATCCATTGGTGCCACCATGAGTTAATTAAAAACAAATTTTGGGAGCGGTGGTGGATGGTATTTGACCAACCTCCATGTAATAACCATGAGGTGCCACAATACTTTTTGAGGAAACTCTATTGCGAGTTTGTCCTCAATAAAATACCAAACTGTTTTGACATCTTAGACTTTCAGGGTAGAGGTGGGGGCTCCACACACGATAGACCTGTTGCATGACATAATCCACAGTTGGCACTGAGAACCTTGGGTAGACCCATGGTGGAGCATGTCGTTGTTCCTTCCATTATTAAGGACAGTGTAGACGTGGACATGATGAAGTCAATTGGCTCACTCACCCAGACCATTTTATAGTGTGTGAGTCTTCTAGTAGAGCTTGGTGTGGAGGAGACGTGCAGGCCCCGAGCTCCACCCCACCATTGTGGCACTTGTGGTGTTGTTTTCACACATGATTATCAAGGTGCTCATGATGCAGCTACACAACCTACATCAGTTGCAGAGGTGATGGCTTTCATAGATGATATTTTGAATGATACATTCGGCATTGACACTCAGGTAAAATTTAGCAAGTTATTTTAATGTTGTTTATTAAAATATATTTTGAAATTTAAGAATAACTAAATTAGTAGAATTTTGATATGATGAAATTTTAGGGTCGCACTATTCATGAGGGATGCTCTATTCCTACAGACCCTTATTCATTCTCAATGATGAGTCCATATTTATGCAACTAGTATTAAATATATTATTATTGCATTTGAATAGTTGAATGGTATATTTGAATGTTTTTCTCATAACATGCTTTGGATTTCAAATAGTTTCCTGGTGCACCTTCTTCCTCCACACCTCTCAATTCATATCCTCAAACAACGTACACTCAAGTATCCTTTATTCATTAATGGTGTCGTAAATCTATGTTAGCTAGTTTTCATAATTTTGTGTATATACATATCTAAAAAATTGATGAGAAACACAAACATTGAATTTAATTATTCCTTGATCGTGTCACATTATGTTCTCCTAGTTCACTTTTTGTTCCTTTATTCCTTCCTAATCCCTTACCATTAACATTTAATAGTTCGCCCTATTTTCCATGATCCACTCCTAGCCCATCCCACTAATATCTTCTAGTCCATGCTATGTGTCATTATGTCCTACTCTCATCTTATTGTACCCATTATTATATCACCCTAGATGTTCCATGATCCCCTATGTTCCTTTATATCATCCTATGTTATACCATATTTATCCATGTTTCATCCTAGATAACTCTTCTCTATTATTTCTACACACAGGTCAAGTTTGCACTTCATACATACTATAGTCAAACCCTAGACACCTCCTAATTCACCCTATGTTTCATTATTCTCTAATAATTGCATCCCATTAACCTCAAATTTTCTACCATATATTTTGTTATCCCACCCTAGCCCATCCCATCAATCTATACTAGTCCATCCTATGTTCCATTAATCCCTTCGATGCAGGGGTACCACTCTTTTCTATGTTTCTTCATTAAGTGTCTGATAGTGGTGCAGGAGAACCCATGGGTTTAAGGGACCTATAATCATTTGTTACATTTTTTTTCTTTGTTTAATGTTGGAATAAGGTCTCATGGACCATTTCATTGCTTTGTAATAGGTCTCCTAGGGATTTGGTGGATTTTTGGTCTTGATGACCAACTTTTTGTACAAACAAGGTCTCCATCCTCCTTTGTAAGTCTAGTGCATTTTGGAAAACTAAGCAAAAAGGATGCCTTGATGTAGCTAGACACCTGAGGGGAGTCATCTTTTTAATTTTGAGGAGTTTTGGATGCCTTTCACATCATTTGGAGGTATCTTTGTAGTCGGGTTGGTGAAAATTGGCAAAATTTCCTTAATTAGGCATTAAAGAGTCAAAAATGAAGTCTTTTTGTGTTTCCAATGGCCAACTGATTCAAATTTCAGTTGGAGGAAATTGGATTAGGTTGTAAGGCTTCATATATGCCTCTCTTAGTCGAGGCAAGGCTGTTCTTGAAGTTTGGAAGAAGTTTTCAATAAAGAGTTTGCTGATTTATGTGTTTTCTTGAAGAAATTGCTGATCCCGTACTTGGTACGGTTTGTACATGTTGTTTCATGCTCCAAGACTATAATTGTTGGATAGGTAATTGAATAATATTTCTTTTGGCGTTGGAGTGATGATATTTCATTAAGTATCAAGGGAGATATCTTAATTTTACTCCTAGGTGGTATGAAAACCCTCAAAATCAGGGTTTTGAGTGAATTATGGGTGTTTCTTCCATCCACACATTGTAGAGTTGCTAAATCTTGGTGGGATGGAAAGTATATGCCTATACTATTAAGATGGAGTGAGGTCTAAATCACCATAGTGATAGTTGTTTGTTGAAACCTAAGTACGAGAGGGTTGTTGAACCTTGTTTTGTCCTAATGTGACATGATCCAAATGCTTTCAAGTTTTGTGGGTGGCCAAAGTTCTGAACCCTAGGTGTCTGGGGGCTGATCATTTAAAGAATAATGGATTTTATGACTCCTTGTAAGAGTATTTGAGAGAAGCGTTGAATTAAATTGTCTTTGCCATCCTAGTTGTGTGTTTACCTTCCCGCCACTTTGCATTAGATAGGCAAGGTGTGTTAGGATGTTTGATTTGATTCCTTGAGTCTTAATAAGGTCCAATGTGACCATTCTATTGTAATTTATCAACTTTGAGGGGCTTTTGTATTCATCTAGTAAGGTTTGCAAATCATGTGGAAGGAATTCTCAAAGTTGGCAAGGGGTGTAAAGGTAGATAGGATGATGTTTTCTTGAGTAAGTCATGATTTCTTAGTTGAATAAGGTCTCATTAGACTATTTGTAATAGTTTATGTGTTTAAGAGGGTCTAGGAAAATATAAAGAGTCAAAACATGAAAGTGCTAAATTTGTGAGTTGCATAAATGCAACAAATTTGTAATGCAATCGTCATGAGAGGTTTAAAAATTTGTTGTAAGGAAGTTGGGAATTGGTTTGATTAGGAGAATCCTTTAAAAAGGCATGAAAACTCATTTTGTAATGTTGGCTTAAAGTTTGAAGCATTGGCAATAAGTTTCAAGGGTCTATGTTAAGTTTAAAGGTATGTTGCTTTGTAAATCTGGCCTAATTCATGGCCTAGGACAACGTTGAGGGTCTAATTTCGAGGGATTGGTTCAAAATACTTGTATCTAGTTAAGAGATATGTTTTATAACTCTAAAATGGGTATCTGAATCCACCTTCTGATTGTCAATTGTTTTAGAAAGCATGGGAGTTAAAGGCCAAAAATTGAGTTTGCAATACTGCTAGGTTACATGGGTGAAAGTGAGAAGTTAGACTCTCGATTGTTGTCAAGCTTTGAGGATTGTTTGGATAACTCTAATAGGCCATTTTAATCTTGTTAGATGTCTCTTGAATGCAAGTTGTCACTTTCAATGAGTTTGATCCCCCTCTCTACATCACCCTTCTATTCCCATCCCATTAGCCTCTCTTATTTCACCTTATGTTCCATTATCCCCTCTTGGTCTTTATATCAACATGATACCTGAGATATTGTTTCATTTTCAAATGTTGACAAGAGATATCCTTGGTGATGTTGGTGGCATGATGGACCATGGAGTTTCTGTAGCAATAGCCAGTTCTGATCCATTGAGAGAGGTATGGAATAGATTAGTTGATTTGACATTATATTTGCTCTTTTATGGTCTATTATAGAAATTTTTCATGATGATTTTATGTAGTTTAATTTCTATCTTCATGGTTGCTACAGGTGGTTGTCACTCCAGATCATAGACATGGTGATGCTTTAAATGTGCATGATGACTATATGTATGCGGTAAGTGATTATATATTTTGTTATATGCCATTCCACAATTCAATTTCTATGTTTTAACATCTTTACTTTTAATTGTATCAGTTGAAGGTCCAGAGTGAAGAGAGGAGGACTAGCGAGCATGTTCGAAAGACAAGAGAAGAAACAGTCACTCCATCCAGCCAAATTTCAAAGGCAGCATGAGATCTATTTCCTTCCCCTAGAGGGAAATGACTATGCATTAGTGTTGTTTGTTGTATGCCTATGTGGCATTTTGGAACATATGTTTTGTACTATTGATATATATATATATATATGTGATATTTTATGTCCATATGGCTCCTTTGTACTAAGCCTATATGGTTTTTTTGGATATATTGTATATACTTTTATCATTATATATCATTGTATAGCCTTTCGGATTTTTGATTAAAGAAACTCTTATTTTGCTACTACCATTCTTGAATGATGTTATCATGTGTATCGTGTAAGTTGTATGCTTGAATGTCGTAGGCATGGATTTTGTTTACATATAATTCTTAATTAATTTTTGTTGAATTCTCAATAAGCCCCATCTAAAGCGTATTGTATAAATAAGCTCCATTCATGGTGGTTTGGATCCTTTGGAATGCTTCAATTACTTGTGCCTCACTGATGCAGAGGCAAGGAGGCTCAAACCCAATCAGTCTGACAACTTACCTTCAAGGGGCTCCTAACAAGATTAATACAACCTATATTGAGCAATCTACACAACTCAAAGCCCCATCAAACCAAACTCTTCATTCAGCACCTTACCCAACAATCCACCCTTGTAGCACTAAAAACCCAATCCAAGCCTAATTTATCCCAACCTTTCCAAAACACCTGACCATTTAAAGGTGGATTAAGATACCCTTTTCAGGGTTACACAACATATGTCAAAACCAATAGTAACTCTTTTGGACCAACATGAACTTTCAATACACCTCCCTTGCTCTAGGCTTCACAATTAGGACTAATTTCCAAAGGAACCCCCTCACAAACTCACCTCCAAACCAAGGAAACTTGAAACAATCTTAGGGATGCTCACCAAACTCAGGATTCTCCCATTTTAAGAGCCCCGAGAACTTGTTTTATTCCTCTACTCACAAAACCTCCTAAACCTTCACAAAAACAAGGGTTTTAAAGAAAATCATAGCTCCAGACCTCCCCCAATCCTTCCAAAGGTCCAAACACCCCACAATACCTCTGCCCTAACTTAAAAGACACTCACAATCCCATTCCTTTCAGTATTTCTCAGATTCACTACTTGAATTCCTTACTTTCATGGTGGAAACACCCCTTAACAACATTAGAACTTCACACCCCAATGAGTTTATTCATTCTCTCAACCTCCAAAGTATTCATACACCAAAATAATCATGTTACAGGCCAATCCACTGAGCCATAGGGTCAGAATAGTAGGTGGATTGGCTAATGTTTCATGGTGTTGCCCTCAAAACCCCTAACACGGAAAACAAAGCAGTAACCAAGTTTGTTGATCCCACACACACCAACAATGGATTTAAACCTTCAAAAAAGATGCAAAAAGAGTAAACACATATGCAATCAAGTATCCAAAACCTCCAATCATGATAGACTTGTATGGGCCTTTGCAAGGCAAAGAAAATTCAGGGAAACAAAGAAAACTAGTGATCAACGTTTTTAAAATTATATTTTCTTATTAGAAACTGAACAAAATCAACCCTCAACTCGGGGTATTACAGAAATATATCTTGATACCACCTTCTAACTACCCCTTGAGCCGATCAATCACCATAACCACCCTTTGTTAGACTTCTAAGATGGCAATTTTCCAATTTTGCTCTTAATTACCATTCATTCACAACTTGATTTTGCAAATACCACCTAACTGACCTATTAAGCCTTTTAAATACAATTGAAAATGGTCATTGAGACCTTATTATAAGGGAAAACATAAGACCCAAGCCTACACTATACCCTATCCATCTGGAGCATATTGCCAACATGGCATAAAATGGACAACTTGTTTACATTACATCTCATCTTAGCATATTTTGCAACTTCCTCGTTGCATATAATTTAAAGATCTTAAAATTCATTTGATGAACCTCTAAGGCTCATGTTTCTTTCATGCCAAGGTGATGGTGCCCCTGCACCACTCACTTATTCACATGTATGCTTCACTTATTCACATGTATACTTCACCTATATTGTGTGTATTCACGTATATGCTTCATGCTTCCAATGCATAGTAGAAAAAATATTTTGGGGAAAAATTTGACAAACCAAAAGTATAATACTTTGTGAAAAAACTGAGAAAAATTGTACAACAAAAGATAAAAACTTTTTATTTTTAAATTGAAAGGTATTTCAATAGCATATAGAGATATAGAGAGCAAATAAAATAAATATTTTAACTAATGAATTGTAAAAAATGGATTTTTGTAGTTTATATTCATGTTGTTGATTGCATTGCATTGCACATCTTTCAAAGTCAAAGCATTACTTCACTTTGCATAACTAATAAGTAGATGATGATAGATGCCGAAAATTTAATTACAATATAGTTTGTACAAAGTCAACCTAAGCAGTTATGCAATTTCTTCACATTGCATAACTAATAACTAGGAGCAGCTGCCAATTGCATTTTCTTATCATGGCATTCTATGAGACCAAATTTCTTTGAGATAATTTTTCAAATAGTTCCCTTCCTTGTCTATGTTACCACATTTTTCATACATGTCTACCAAAGCATCTATAGAAATATACTATTGGATGTTTTTAAAACTATACCTTACACTTGCTAATGCAATTTTTATTATTAGGTCATCATATCAAAAAATATGAGAATTTTACTTCTTTCTCCCACTTGTGGTATTAAACAATATAATATTGCATTCAAATGAGATCACACTTTGATAAAAAATGCTTATTGATCGTGAGAAGTGATGACTCAGAGTATGGCACGACTTGATTTTTAACAATATTCAACCATTGTAGGGTCACTCACTTAACTACTCTAGACACACAGGTTCAAGAATTTTATTATTTACTATGTGTCCTAATTTTTTCTCACGCTTTTCTATTGAGCACCAATTCTACACGCTCCAACAAAATATTTATCTACTATTGTGCAAGGACATCTCTAAATAGGTGAGGATGACTTATGTTTCTCAAGAAACCTACACATATCACTCATGTTGTTTGGCCTAAGTAATGTAAGAGGCCGCTCTGATCTTCTTTCAAAACTCCATGCCTAAAATGCCAGGAAACCACTCCTTTGATATGGTCCTAGAAGAACCCTCATTCGCTTTCCCAAAAAGGTAGTGGATGCTTGTAACCAACACATTACTTGTGTGTTATGGATCCTTCATCCGTTCAAAAAGGATCATGCCTTTGCTCACATACTAGAGAATGTCACTTTTGTGTGGCATGCGACTAAGGTAGTTGAGTTTGGCACATTAATCTCTTCTCAAAACATTCTTCGCAACACCACACTCTTCATAGACTTCACCATGTAAGTACAGGGTTTCTAACTTGGGAAACAATGGCGATAGACTATAGATCTTTCACATCAAAACACCGCACCTTAGATGGCATGATCTATTACACGCATCAAAACATATCACAAGCATAGAGACTCTGATACCATATGTTGGTAAAATGCAAAAACGTTAATGGTGAAAAAATTAATTCATCATGGATTTTAGTATACAAGATACAAATAGATCCATGTCTAGAGAAATAGAGCAAGTTGATAGGATTCTATAGAAAATTTCTTAGGACGATGAATCTTATATATGTCCATTAAGTGTAGACAACATTGAAATAGTGTTGGCAACCAATTGACAAAGAATTCATCAAGACCCTATATTCCAAATAAATCTCTTAATTTGAAGACTTGCTACTATGCAGCCTAAAATGATTGTTAGATTGTTACCCTTTTCAAGTTGGTTTTGAATCTCAAGATATGAATTAGGAATGAAATTTGAAAAAAAAAACATGGGATGATGTGGTTCCTTGGTTCGTCTGTTGGGATATTATTTTAACTGTCAAAAGTATTATTATTTTAACTGTGAAAGAGATCATGTTTGTCAACTTTTTTCCCGAGTGAAAATTTGCCACCATAGGAAAATGCCTCCGAGATAGAAAAAAATGAGAGAGGTTATTGTAGATGGGCCCAACATGATCTTTTAAGATCAGACAATAAGTTTATAAGCATCACAGTGTCTGAGTAATAGCATGCTGAAGTTTACATCCATTTTGCACTTTGGACCCTTAAGGGATCAATCCGGTTGAACGTAGCTTGGAGCGATTTCGTGTGTTTGGGTGCAAAATAGGACCATGCCTAGCATAAACATACCCACCCAGATGCATTGGAATAGTTTGTTTGGTCACACGAGATGCAAAATGAAAGTTGCACCACTTTGTAACTTTCAACTACTTGCATTTGACAACTTTTTCCCCAAGTGAAAATTCACCACCACAAGAAAATGCCTTTGAGATAGCCAAAACCAAGAGAGATTATTGTAGATGGGCCCAAAAAAATCTTGAAGGATCAGATGATAATTTCCTAAGCATCATAATGTCTGAGTAATAGCATGTTGAAGTTTGCAGTCATTTTGCACTTTGGACCCTTAAGGGATCGATCTGGTTGAACATAGCTTGGAGCGATTCCGCGTGTTTGAGTGTGAAAGAGGACCATTACTAGCGTAAACGTACCCACTCGGACACATTGGAATGGTTAGTTTGGTCACATGAGATGTAGAATGAAAGTTTCACCACTTTGCAACTTTCAACTACTTGCATTTGACAACTTTTTCCCCAAGTAAAAATTCGCCACCACGAGAAAATGCCTCTGAGATAGCCAAAAATGAGAGAGGTTATTGTAGATGGGACCAAAATGATCTTGAAGGATCAGATGATACTTTTCCAAGAATTACGGTTTCCAAGTAATAGCATGCTAAAGTTTGCAGTCATTTTGCACTTTGGACCCTTACGGGATCGATCTGGTTGAACGTAGCTCAGAGCGATTCCGTGTGTTTGGGTGTGAAAGAGGACCATTCCTAGCATAAAAATACCCACTCAGACAAGTTGGAATGGTTCGTTTAGTCACATGAGATGCAGAATGAAAGTTGCACCACTTTGCAACTTTCAACTACTTGCATTTGAAAACTTTTTCCCCAAGTGAAAATTTTCCACCACGGGAAAATGCCTCCCAGATAGCCAAAACCAAGAGAGGTTATTGTAGATGGGCCCAACATGATCTCGTAGGATCAGATGAGAAGTTTCCAAGAATCACAGTGTCTGAGTAATAGCATGTTGAATTTTGCAGCTATTTTGCAATTTGGACCCTTAAGGGATCGATCCAGTTGAACGTAGCTCGGAGCGATTCCGCGTGTTTAGGTGTGAAAGAGGACCATTCCTAGCGTAAAAATACCCACCCATATGCATTGGAATGGTTCGTTTGGTCACACGAGATGAAAAATGAAAGTTGCACCACTTTGTAACTTTCAACTACTTGCATTGGACAACTTTTTCCTCAAGTGAAAATTTGCCACCACAAGAAAATGCCTCCAAGATAGCCAAAACCGAGAGAGGTTATTGTAGATGGTCCCAACATGATCTTGTAGGATTAGACGATAAGTTTCTAAGAATCACGGTGTCCGAGTAATATCATGCTAAAGTTTGCAGCCATTTTGCACTTTGGACCCTTAAGGGATCGATTTGGTTGAACGTAGCTCGGAGTGATTCTGCGTGTTTGGGTGCGAAAGAGGACCATGCCTAGTGTAAATGTACCCACTGAGATGTGTTGGAATAGTTTTTTGGTCACACAAGATGCAAAATGAAAGTTGCACCACTTTGCAACTTTTAACTACTTGCATTTGACAACTTTTTCCTTGAGTGAAAATTTGCCACCACAGGAAAATACCTCTGAGAGAGGTTATTGTACAGGGGCCCAACGTGATCTCATAGGTTTAGACAAATTTCATAATCACCATGGTTTACGAGTAATACCCTGTCAAAGATTGTTGCCCTTTTGCACTTTGGACCCTTAAGGGATTAAGTCGGTTGAACCTATCTCAGAGCGATTGTGCTCTCTTTTCGATGGAATTAGGTGGGCAACAGACTTAAATCCATTTTAGTTATATTTTGGTTGGATTTCAAGTGGTCAGGAGAAACATGTTCTGGGGTAACAAATCTGGTCTAAACCTCTGTCTCAGTCTGATTGGCCAAAATCCCATGTCGAGTGGCAAGGTTATCCTATTGTTAGTTTGGTGAATTGATGTCTAAGTGGGCATATTTGAGAGAAGTTGTGTCATCTCTCCTATTTGGTTGATCCACTCTAAATCATGGTTCTTTTTTGGAACAACCTCATTAGGTCCCCTTGTGGCATTGTAGATTGGTGTATAGTAGTTGTTTGGTTGAATGTCATACCCTAAGGTATGTTAGAGATGACCTAGTTTGCATCAATTTTTATGAGGCATACGCTACCCCTACATTGTCAACCCTATGGATTTGGCAAGCCAGTGAGCTCACTAGCTTGCAAATTCCGTAGGATTAACAAGGTAGGTGGTGCAGGAGCACCTTGGCAGCTAGTCACAAACCTCCATGTTTGATGGTCAGAATGCACCCTTGCATTAAAAATGTGTCAACAAGTGAGTTTGAAAGCCTAAAAGGCAACATGAAAGATTGTATCTCAATGACATAATTGATTCATTAGTTTAGTTAGTAGGAAAAGTGATATAGTTACAAATTTGTGAGTTTCATAATGCAACAAATTTGTAATTGCAACGGTTATGTGTTTTGCAAAGTTGGTTTCTTGGTGGTTAGGGGCATTGATCAGTTATAGGAGGATGATAAATTCTATGTAAAGCTTGGAGAGGCTCGAGTTTTGGTTGTTGGATTGGAGGGAAAAGAATAAAGCTTGGAAATTACTTTGTTTTTGCATAGTTTTACTAATTCTTTTGAGTTCCCTACCTATGTACAAGACGAAAAGGTATTATATGTATTTAATTCCCTTGAGAAATAGTAGATAAATGTTATAACTTGTGTTTGGTGCCTTGGCAAGGTTTTGTTTTATCTTTTAGTGCCTTAATTCATCAAATTTCTCCTACCGGGTTCCTGAACAACCTTAAGGGTTTGGGGTTATTCTAATGGAATAACCATCATCCCACCTACTGTCATCAAATGTAACTCAGTGGGATTATGTAGTTGAGTGTAGGGAATGTTATTTTAGGAGTAGGAGGTGTGGAAGGATGATCCCTTGGCTTGAAAAATATGCATCAGTAGGGGCAATAAAATATGCCTTTCTACAATTATATTAAACATTATTTCATTCTTACTAATAAATCCACATGTTTTTCCTTGAAGACAACTTTAAATATAATATACACATTTAATTGAGGCATATATTAAGGAATATACACATTTGCATGTATTAATTTCTCATAATTTTAGTATATCAAAAAATACACTAAGTCAATGACAGATATTACAATACTGATGGAAGAACATCTAAAAAATATTCCCATTTGTCAATACTTGTAGTAATACATGCAGGGAAATAATCCTCCCATTTCCAACACAGATCATGAAATATATTGTACTTGAGAAGAAACAAAAGGCCTTGCTGCCCAGTTTCATTTTTCTATTCCACCTCAGTTGGCCCAGCTATTTGCATTACAAAATAGTTCAAAACATGTACATCCCCTGCTCCCTACAAAACACGTGGGTAGTAGCCTCTTTGTGGTCGTGTAGTATCATAGGAATTTGGTCCACAAAAAACCTGCAAAAGCCTCTCAATCTTAGACATAGACTCACATAAAAATCATTAAAAGAACAATAACTAAATAATGTCAATCATACAGCTAATGAGACCTACTATCACCTTCATGTATGCTAGGTAAGGAGGTCGATTGAAGGTCCTACAATGGTGATGTGCCCCTTTGCTACTTTATCATCTCTCGATGACCCTACATATAAATTTCAAATAGATCATTGAGAGGCTTAACATAAAGCATGTAGCATATAAGAATCCGATAAATCTAGGAGATGGACAAGAAAGAGAAGATTGGCAACCATAAAATGCACCAGCAACTGATGTTTCTCATACCACTGAACACTTGCACCACCAATCGATGTTGTTTTTTTCTTATATACTTTGACAAACTTCAGTATTACCTACAATCACAATCGGAAAAGGATCAATGACAGTCGTAAATGCATATGACATCAAACAGTAATGGTGAAAAAGCCTTATTGCAAGGTGTTGGTCCAAAAGAGTGTTCAATAACATGACTTTACAAATTCAATGTGCATACTTACAAATCAATCCAGGGAACCATCTGGGTCTGCTCTAGTCTTTATTGTGTTGAGTATTGCTTCATGGTCAGACTCGTGCACTTTCCACAAGTTCTTGTTCGCAGTTCTACCCTTATATTTGATCAAATGAACGTTGGTGGCGACAAGGTTCGAATAGTGAAGAATTTTTTGATGCGTGTCGAAGTCCTCAAACAACCAAACTACAACATTCTTAACTAGATACCTTCGAAGCCATGTTCCAGTAACAACCACCAAACTTGTAGGATATTCTATGTTTTCTTCTTCTATAACTGGGGACTCCAATTTCTTTTTGGCCTCGATACAATGACACAGGTAATAATTTGTACCCTCTTCATTATCTTCATCTACAATCACCACATAAACGTGCTCTGCATTGATATGTTCATCTTGTTAGATTTATTTATTGAGCAACATAATATTTAACTTGTAAGTAAGATATATTACCTAGCTCTAGTAGGTCTAATACATGATCAAAGTCAATGGATGATTGCATCTTCGTCATTTGTAGAGCTGTCGAGAGCTGATAAGTGTCAAGTGGGGTTAGAATTCTTACAGACCATTCATCAACCCACTCTATTGACTCACAATCATTCCATGATTGAAGTGTACATGCATAACAAAAGCATGCAATCTTCCTTGTATGGATAGTCCATGTACCTGCATTAGAGCTTCTAAAAGAGTGTAGCTCGCGCGATCATGTTAGTGTACAAAAATCCTCATATTTTGCAATGTTATTATCATCTACTAAATGAAAAAATCTACGAACTAAAGAATTACCTTCACTACTTGGACCCATTGCACCATTGCACCATTGGATAATTGATCTTGCATCTGTCAAATTTACACTGTTTGTGTACTTTAACTCTTCTCGTGCTAGGGTTCTTTTGATACATGCACCTACTCCATCATGTTCGCCCTTTCCATTCCCAACCTCTGAGAAGTTCCACATATGTTGAACACCACTAATCCTATGCATCCTACTCAACCAGTAAAACATTCTGGCATTCTTGAATTGTGATGTACAATTATTTGACCATATGATATGTTGACTAAATGATATGCCCCTGCTAGCTAGATCAGCATAGAACATATGAAAGCAACCTTGAAAAAACTCTGTAGAATGTGTGCGATCATCACTGATGTAAAATTGATACTCCCTCAATACTTTCCTATTTTCCTCTATACTATCATTTGCATGAATGAATGCTATATGCACAAATATAGCAACTTGCACAGAGTTGTAGTAATGTGATTGTACCTCATTTTGTGGTTGTAGTGTGTAGTTCTCAGCAAAGTCAACAACTGAAATGATATGACGAAGTAGAAATGTGTCCTTGCATAACTTGAACTATGAGTCCAATCATTGTGCTTTGTGTGTATGCCTTGCATAATCATAGACCACCTGATCACGAAAAATGCCAATAAACTAATACATTGGAATCTTATCACTGACCAATTCACAGTTCTTTGCTTCTTTCCCATCTTTTAGATTGTATGCCACTGTCTTATATTTTCCAAATTCCACAATTTTGTCTCCAATTGTGTGTGTACTAGCCATGTGTTGGAAAATTGGAAAATGTTGCATGCCACCACAATGATCACATGTGCCATCCAAACATGATTTTTTGTAAAAAGTTTGACCATCCTCTCTTTCACATAAAATGGAAGACAAAAATTTCCTTGATGATTTAGGTGGAGGCATTATGTTACATTCTTGCAAAACATTGTCAATATGCATATCTACACATATACGTCGATAAACATCATAATGGTTAGAAAACTCAATATGAACCCTACAACAACAAGTAGTGCGTGTGTGATTTATTTTGACATAAAAAGGCTTTAGCATTTCAGGAAACTTATGTACAAAATCAGCAAAAAATTGGGTTTGAGTGGTATCCAAATAATGCATTGGGTGTGGCTCACAGTTTTTACTACCAATTCTCCTTACAACATATCTTTGATTAGGAGAGGTCCTTGTGTTATCCTTCCAATAATTCACAATTAAAGATCTCAAGCCTTGAGCAATTCTTGTGTCTTTCTATGGCACTCTACCCGAAAATGCCCATAACTCATTGCTATTTGAATCCTCCACTCTTTCACACCTTCCTTTGGCTCTAATTAGAGATGATCTACTTATTATTAAAGACTTACTTGCCTTTGTAAGGTTCACCTTGCTCCTTGTTTGACTGCTTAACAGTGTTGTCATCACCCGTCGTGTGGCACAACTATCCTTCGTGCGTGAGGTGGAACCCACGCTCTCATATGCACTCATCAAGTTCTTTACTATGGAATTTCCACTTGAGTCATTCAAAAATCTTAGCCCAAGAGCCTTCATGGTGGGCCTAAATTTGAGTTGCCTCATCATTTCAACAAATAGTTGGCATCTTCCACCCTCACTTAGCTTCGCAAAAAACAAACTCCATATCCTTTGTGCATATCTTTGACATGTACGTTTTGGAATCTTATTAGGCATCCATTTCAAAACATTGGAATCAATATCAATAAAAAATGTAGGTTTTCTATGCAAAACTCTAGGAGGAGTTCTCAAATGTAAATTTGTGTCAATATTGGGAAGGTCAACAACATCGGGGATAGATCGTGTACCTTCAATTGGAGGTGCAATTGATGGCATACCTTGAGATTGACATGTAAACGATGTTGTACCTCCAAATTGAGATGTCGTTTGTGGAGTGCCTTCAAATAGAGATGTGTTTGCTGATGTACTTTCAAAACACAATTTTTTTGATGGTGTGTCTTCAATTGGAGATGTGATTTCTGATGTACCTAGAAAACCACATGTTGTTGTCAATGTGTCTTCAACTGGAGATGTGCATTGAGCTTCACCTATGGTTGATGATGTGCCCCCAAATTATGTATCCATTCATGTCCTTCCATGAACTTTCCTCATTTGTGCCCTTTGTTTTGCCAATTTGACATCTCTCTTAGATTGCACAGGAATTTGTGGTTGTATGGGCTACAATTCCTTTGCTTCACGAGCTACATTTTTTTATTCTCTTCTCCTTTCATTTTTAACTGCACGTTCTTCTGGTGTTAGAGGCTTTGGTCATTTCCTCGGCATGACCTTGAATGCTACATATCCATAAACACACATAGAACAAAATTAAGTAATGCATTTTACAAAAATATTGATATTGTTGATTACATTGCATTAAATATGAAACACACCAAAGAATTTTATGAAAGAATGCAGTGAGCTATTTGGAATTATCAAACATGTCTATGCTACACAATATTTTTCAGACATGATGGAGTTAGATGTCTCTAGGGTTAGATATTAGAGTAGGGATTTTGAGTGTGTTTGAAGAGTTGGCAAAGTACCTAGAGGTTGATGTAGTACATGTAGGGATCCACAATGAACTTGTTCAAAGATTTAGAGGAAGGCTCTTAATAGACTTACACACAACTTGATCACTTAACTTACCAAGAAACACCATTTTTGATGCAAAGAGGGGTGGAAACCATTCAATACAACAAATCAATGAGAATCAATTAGATTCCAAAGCAAAATTAGATGTTCAACTGAAAATCCCAACTTCTGCCATGCTTTCCCTTGTAGCATAGGTAACCCGGTTCAAGGGCCTTTTCACCAAGATTTTCCAAAACAATTGAAAAACTCAGGGATGATTAAGATACCCATTTTCAAGTTATAAAACATAGGTAAACCCCAAAATCAACTCCTGTGGACCAACATTGACTTCCAATAGACCCACCTTGGAAAAGGCTATTCAATCGGCCTAATTTACAAAGATAGTACCTTTTAAACACTACAACTTCACTCAAAATCCTCAAACCGTAGTATTTTATGTGTCAAAACCTCCAATTTCTTGATTTGTTTCCAGGTCCAAGACCTCTAGACCCCTAATACACCAAACCCTCAATCTCAAGCAAAATACTTGGGGTTTTAATGAAACTCCTATCTCTCGGACCTGCCAAACCCATAAAAAGAACCAAACACACTTACTAGACCCTGCACATGGTGAATAATACATTACATGGACAGTCCTTCCCACATTTTGTCAAAACACCACTTGAAGTCCTAATTTTCACCATGAAAAGACCCTGCTACAATCCTAGAACATCATCCCAAACACCCAACCTTGACCCCACAACATTCTAAATAGGTTAGTCATTTATTTTAAAAGTTAGAGGACCCATTCCACAAGTTATAGTAGGCAGAAAAAGTGTAATGGGTCGAATTACATAATGAAACCCCTCAATCCAAGAACACTGTGAAAGTAGGTAGCAGCAGTTAAAAAAATATAACTTTCGCTATACAAAGAGTTAGAACCTCTAAATAGATGAAAATGAAAGATAATTCATTAATCTAAAACTTCCAACTAGTTTCATATCATCTTAGAGTCTGTACAAGTCATACAACAACAAGAAAAGTGGGATAAACCAGTAAATATCTTGAAAATAACGTTCTTCTTGATTAAAAAAATGGGGTACAAATCAACCAATAACCTCTCCTTTGAGGAATTGAAGGTTATTAAAAATATTTTTATTTCATTCCAACTCCCTCGAACTCTGAAACTTTTGCATCTTTTAACAACTTTTCTGACCACATTTAGCCAAATTGTAAGCTATGAAACAACTGAACTCCCTTATCTCCAAATACATAATAAAATGGTCTAATTGACCTTACTGAACACAGTATACTCAACATTAACTAAAATCCTAGCATTTGACCATGCTCACTACAAATGACATTTTTGACAAAATTGAGCTTACAAGGTGCTCCTGCACTAGAGGCCTGGAACGTTGATTTTGAAGTTGTGGACCTTTTGACTAGCATTATTTAACTTGAACTTTATAAAGGTTATGATGAACAATTCACAGATTAGAGTTTCTAGTAATATTGAGTTTATTTCATTCTGTTAGGAGTGACTGTTGTATGAATACAATATTTTGAGCAATAGACTTACATATGGTGGGTTTTGTTAAAATCTTCTAGAGGTTTAGAATGGTAGTCATCTTGAAAAGCATAGCTTGTTATTTATGGATGATCTTTGTTTTGTTTTAGATGTGAATTGGTAATTTCAGCATTGAATTGAGGTTTTTGAGATTCAAGATTGTTTTAAATTGATCTAATTAAATGATTGTTGAAGGTTTTGTCTCCCCACTCTGCATCACTGACCTAGGGTATAAGTTGTTGCCACCTAAATGAAAACTAGAGACTCTTGTGTTTATTTTTCTCAAAACCAAATTTTTGATTGTCGACAAAGTCATGAAGAATATGAATTCAAAGAAGGGTTTGTGATGCTATATCTTATAATTATTCACTATTTCTTTGGCAATGAGGTAACTTAGAAAGACAATTAGCATTCTCAATTGCATAAAATTTCCCATTTTTTTATTTATTAGAAAGGTAAATGGTATGAATGAATGGAAACTTGCATTAAAAACTATGTCAACTCACTTAAAATTATTCTAAAAAAATGTGATGAAGGTGAATTTTTTATGGAACAAAAAAAATAATGGGCACTTGCATTAACATTGATGAAAGCTATTAGGTTTTCCAAATTAGTTGAAAAAAGAATGAAATACAGTGAATTCCACTAGCCATGCTAGAAATGGACTACTATAAGCAATGCAAATAGAATTCATAAGTAAATTTATGTTAAGTAAAGTCATGTTTTTAATTTTTTTGTTCTTCAAACTCATAAAAATTGAACTTTTTTATGCAAATCCCATCTAATTCAATGTTGAATTCTATGTCCAATTGTTATGATTAATAAAATCATTAAGGAAATTTAGTTTCTATTGTCAAAAACAAACAAATATACTAAATATAAACATTTCAATTTACCAAAATGAATATATTACCTTAGATAATGTAAAATGATGTAGAAACTTCAAAATGTCTTCTTCTATGTTGTCTACCATGTAGATTGGTGGTAAAAAGGTGATGTATCAAGCATAGATTGATACAATATGAAGTCAACTGCATAAAAAAAGGCGTTTTTGACTCGGATAAAGCACTGAACTAGAAAAATACATGAGAATGTGGGCCTGAATCATGAGGTCAAGCCTTATTTTACCGTTTCAAGGTAAAACACATTTGGCACTCTCCAAATTTGGCGAGCGCCAAATATGTTGTTTTGAAAAGGAGAGGCCTGAGAGAGGGAGAGAGACAAAGTGGGAGACAGATAGAGGGAGTGAGAGAGAGGGAGTGGGAGAGAGAGAGAGAGGGGGTGTAGGATGGAGAGACTTGAGAGAGAGAGAGAGGGGGAGGGAGAGGGCATGGGAGGAAGAAAACTAAGAGAGAGAGAGGGAGAGAGGGTGGGAGGGAGACACCTGAGAGAAGGAGAGGGATTCAAAGTGGGAGAGAGGGGGTGGAAGGAGAGACCTAAGAAAGTAGGGTGGGAGGTAAGTGAGGCCTGATAGAGAGGGATTGTGAGAGAGGGCATTGGAGTGACACTGATTAGTGTAGGTAGCATGGGAGGGAGTGAGACCCAAGAGAGACGAACTTGAGAGGGAAATAATTTATTCAATTATATGGTGGGGGAAAGACTTGAGAGAGGGAGTGGGACCCTCAAACCGTGAACCCTATACCATTAAACCTTAAAGCCCAATCCATCAACCCCCATACCCTCTTAAACCCTCAACCCTTAAACCCTAATCCCTCAACCCCTAAACATTATTAATCCCTCAACCCTCAACCCTTAAACCCTAATCCCTCAACCACAAACCCTTATACCCTCTTAATCCCTCAACCCTCAACCCTTAACCCTTAAACCCTAATCGCTCAACCCCTATACCCTCTTAATCCCTCAACCCCTCAACCCTTAACCCTTAAACCCTAATCCATCAACCCCCATACCCTCTTAATCCCCCAACCCTCAACCCTTAAACCCTAATCCCTCAACCCTTATACCCTCTTAATCTCAACCCTCAACCCTTAAATCCTAATCCCTCAACCCTATACCCTCTTAACTTCAACCCTAAACCCTAATCTCAACCACAATATTAATCCTCAACTCCTAAACCCAATCCATTCTGCCCTATACCTCTTAATCCTCAACTCCTACCCTAATCCTCAACCCCTATACCTTCTTAACCTTACACTAATCCATCAACCCCATACCTCTTAATCCTCAATCACAACTCCTAAACTCTAATCTAAATCCCTATAAGTACTCCTCTTAATAACCCTCAACCCTATACCTCTTAATCCTTCAACCTCTTAACCCTAAACTCCTAACTATCAACCTCATAATTCTTAATCTCTCAACCCTAAACTCTAAACCTTAATCCTCAACTTATACTTAATCTCAACCCTAACCCTTAAACCTAACTCTCAAATCCTACCTCTTAATCTCAACCTCAACCCTCAACCAACTCCTTAAACCCCTAATGTATCAAATTCCCTCATACCTCTTAATCAACTTCTTAAACCCCAATCCAACCCCTATACCCTCTTAATCCCTCAACCCTCAAACCTTAACCCTTAAACCCTAATCCATCAACCCCCATACCCTCTTAATCCCTCAACCCTTAAACCCTAATCTCTCAATGCCTATACCCTCTTAATCCCTCAACTCTCAACTCTCAACCCTTAAACTCTAATCCCTCAATCCCTATACCCTCTTAATCCCTCAACCCTCAACCCTTAACCCTTAAACCCTAATCCATCAAACCCCATACCCTCTTAATCCCTCAACCCTCAACCCTTAAACCCTAATCCCTCAACCCCTATACCCTCTTAATCCCTCAACTCTCAACCCTCAACCCTTAAACCCCAATCCTTCAACCCTTATACCCTCTTAATCCCTCAACCCTCAACCCTTAAATCCTAATCCCTCAACCCCTATACCCTCTTAATCCCGCAACCCCTTAACCCTCAACCCTTAAACCCTAATCCCTCAACCCCTCTACAATCTTAATCCTCAACCCTTAAACCCTAATCCCTCAACCTCTATACCCTCTCAACCCTCAACCCTTAACCCTTAAACCCTCAACCCTCAACCCTCAACCCTCAACCCTTAAACCCTAATCCCTCAACCCCCATACCGTCTTAATCCCTCAACCCTCAACCCTCGAACCTTAAACCCTAATCCCTCAACCCCCATACCCTCTTAATCCCTCAACCCTTAACCCTTAAATCCTAATCCCTCAACTCCAATACCCTCTTAATCCCTCAACACTCAACCCTTAACCCTTAAACCCTAATCCTTCAACCCCTCTACAATATTAATCCCTCAACCATTAACCCTTAACTCTCAACCCTTAAACCCTAATCCCTCAACCCCTATACCCTCTCAACCCTCAACCCTGAACCCTTAAACCTAATCCCTCAAACCCCATACCCTCTTAATCCCTCATCCCTTAGCCCTCAACCCTCAACCCTCAACCCTTAAACCCTAATCCATCAACCCCTATACCCTCTTAATCCCTCAACCCTCAACCCTTAACCTTTAAACCCTAATCCCTCTGTTGGAGTGAAAATACACTGAGAGGGGGGGGGGTGAATCAATGTTTATAACTTCTTAAACATTTTAAGCTGAAACTGAAAAAATCCATACATATATTCTCATTTTTCAATGATAGTGTCATTCATGTAATCGAATGCAATCATATAAACTGAAATGAGTAATGTAACATTGCATTTTAAAGCAGTAAAGTACTGAAGCAAAAGAGTCATAGAGACACAATAGACACAAGATATGCTGAGTGGAAAACCCTCCTGAGGTAGAAAAACCACTCCTGAACCTGCTGCCTTTTTCAGGCTTTCATTTCAATAATTTATTTTGACAAAGCCTCAATGGCTGATTTCTGAGCACCAACTCAAGGAGCACTAACCCCTCTGTTTAGAGACACCAATATCAAGGAGCACCAACCCCTTTCTAGATATTCAATAGAACAAATAGTAGTACAGAGGATCTCTCTATTTCACTTGATTTCTATCAAGTGCCTTTTGACGGACAAAACATAGGATTTTCAAGAGTCAGAATTGACTCTTCAAAATTCCATGCATTATCAAATCTTGATGCATCTTGAGGAAAATCCTATCTCTATTACAATACAGTCTCATCAAACTATTTTACAATCATTCATACTTTCTTTCTTTTCTCACTATTTTATTTTCAATCTTTTCCCATACAGAAAACTACAAATCTGAATACACACTGTGTTTTCCAATTTTCAGCATCAAAGAACATAATAGACTTCCAGAACTCTAAATAGTAATACCCCTGTTTTTCATTTTTGATTTTCTATAATGATTAAACCCTAAACTCACTGGTTTTACCTTTTACAAAAAACATCATTACAAATTGGAAGTATTATAGCTTTCTCTCGAATTTCACTTTCCAATAAAGGTTATGCAAGGTTGTTTTTCAAGTTACATAATGACTGTCAACTCAGATCTGATGTTGCAGTGTTCATGAAAGAGAGATTCTTTCTTTCTGTTTAGGATAGAACAGCAATGACCAAGAATAGAAGAGTGACAAAGCTTGTCTTCACTAGAAGCCTGCACATGCAGTGCTTAAACAAATGCAATGAGAGCACATCATTTAAAAATGAAATGATAACCATTTTTCTTGACTGGACCAGCAATGCATCATAGGTATTTTTAGCAAAAAGAAACCACCTTCAGATTTTACCCACATGCAGTAATAAAGAAAGCATATACCCAACGAGATCTGAAAAGTAAGCTACAATGAAAGAGAGATAACTAAAACCCCAACCAGCATGCAACCAAAAACCAATAACCAAGCCTTTTAACAGTTACCCACAAATTCCAGTGAAGCTGAGAGAATATTTCGAGATCTATGTCCAATATAGTGACAGATAAACTTAATAAGCTGAAAGCATTTTGAAGTGTAACTGAAATACCTTCACAGGAAATGTTATCCAAGAACCCAAATAACCATATGCAAAGATTTGATGGTATTATCATTACCCATAACCAGACAACCCAGATCCATAATATAACTGACATGATAACCCTCAAAATAGATTGTTGTTCCAGAATTTTTATGAGAAGAACAAAATTTTTTTTCATTTTTTTGTTTCCAAATGAGAGAAGACATGGCACGAAATAACCTTTGCTAAGCTAAAATGGATTTGCAAACCAATCAAAGAGAAAATACCTGGCAAAACAAAATAGTTGATCAAAGAATAGATTACCAGATCTGCAATGGAGAGGAAAAACGGCCACACAACCTTCCAAAAACGAGTTTGTAGCCTGTGGCTGAAGGAAGACACATGGAGTGACTTTTGTGGAGAGCTCCTGATTGCTCCCGACTGCTCTTGATCTGCTGTACAGCAGCAAAAATGCCAAAGGGAACCAGAAATGCCCAAGGCAAAAGCTCCATGGTGGCGGCCAGAAAGTGGGCAACACAAAAACATGAAACAGCAAAAACGTTTTTGCCCTAACTTGCCACAGCAAACAAAAGAAATGAGTTCCTTTGAAAAAAAATAACATTTGGAGTTTGTAAGGATAGATAATAATAAATCAAAGACTTATTATGCTCTTTGAAAACCGCAGGTAGATTTTAAGGTAATCATGTTGTCCAAAATAAAACTCATAAGACATTTTCAAAATGCCAAGTAGATTGTCAACATAATAATGCCTTAAATAAATGTTTTGAAAAGACCACATTACTCACATATGTCAATTTCAAAGACTTGAAATTTTCCAAAAATCAAAGCTTAGGTCTCATCCAATGATATAAAAAAATTGACCAATGCAATATGATTTTCAATGTAACGTTCATTTCAATGACTTGAGAAGGTTAATGAAGGCTAACTTCATGTAAGGTTCAGAATGCCTTTAACTCAATAAAGATTAACCCCTTATAATATGCCAAACCCTGAATGTCGAATACCATAACTGAATTCCTTATATCAATTCCTCTGACTGAGAGTAGAGAAGTATACCTTTGAGAGTTTCAAGACCGTTTTTTAAATTCAAGATGCTTGTTACTGAACAAGCCATAAATAGTCAACCTGTATAAAGCTGATTTATGCCAAGGACAACATAATTGAGATCATCATTGAACCAGAATAGATTAAACCATAAATGTATCACCTGATCAAATGGAGAAAAATGATCTGTAACCAGAATACCTCAACAACCATTTGTAATCTGCACATGAAGTTAAACGATCAGGGCCACCAAGATAATAAAACCAATGATGTGAGTGTACCAATCAAAAATATGTATCAATTGAGAAGATAACCAAGATGCAAGATAATCATAAGATGACATCAAGGACAAAAACATAACAAGAGGGATTCAACAAACTCCCCCTTTGTCCTTGATGGCAAAACTAAGCCACCAAACTAAGGATAATGAACTGTAACCAGATGCTCAAAATTTTCCCCCTTTTTGACACAAGGATAAAGGGAGACCAAACAAAGATAAACTAGAACCAATTGTGACATGCCATAAAATTGTAGAAAGAACCTTTGAGCAACAAAGTATAAGTTGCAGGAAGAGCTAACTAGCTCCCCCTATCACCAAGATAGACTGTTTAAGATAGCAAGGATTGAGAGACCACTCCCAATCGAGACCGAAGTCTCTCAAAGATATCTTTAGCCAATGGTTTTGTAAAGATGTTAGCAACCTG
Organism: Sequoiadendron giganteum; assembly: GCA_007115665.2. Classification (NCBI taxonomy): domain Eukaryota; kingdom Viridiplantae; phylum Streptophyta; class Pinopsida; order Cupressales; family Cupressaceae; genus Sequoiadendron; species Sequoiadendron giganteum. Next base: position 148,821,246 of record VCHN02000014.1, on the reverse strand, counting down.
TGCTTGTGGAGGAACATATTGTATAGATACCTCATTTGCCAGCACCTTTTCGCGAAGAAAATTAAATTTTATAGCTATATGCTTAGTTCGAGAGTGCATAACTGGATTTTTTGAGATGTTTATTGCACTAGTATTGTCACACAGAATAGTAATAGGTTTTGGAATTTCAATACCCATATCTGATAATGTCTATGACATCCAAATTACCTGAGTGCAGCAAGAAGTGGCAGCTATATATTCTACTTCAGCAGTAGAGAGCGAAACAAATTCTTGCTTTTTGCTGTGCCAAGCCACTAAACGATCACCAAGAAAGAAAGCAGCACCATTGGTGCTTTTCCTATCATCTAGACATCCTGCCCAATTAGAATCAATATAAGCTACTAAAGAGAAATCATTGCTTCTAGGATACCAGAGCCCATAATCAATTGTTCCTTGTACATACTTAAGAATTTTTCTCACAGCATTGATGTGAGATTCTTTAGGAGCAAATTGAAAACGAGCAACCATGCAAATAGCTTGCATTATGTCAGGTCTTGAGGCTGTTAAATACAATAGGCTGCCTATCATTGACCTATAATCAGTTGAGTTTACAATAAGGGAGTCATTGACTTTGCTGAGTTTACATCCAGTAGCCATTGGGGTGCTTACAGGATGAATTTCATCCATTTTAAACCTTTTTAACATTTCTTTTGCATACCTTGCTTGAGATAGAAAGATGCCAGAGTCAAGTTGTGAAATTTGGAGACCTAAGAAAAATGACAGTTCTCCTAACATTGACATTTCGAATTCAGATTCCATGATTTGTGAGAATTTTTTACTCAAAGCAATATTGTTGCAACCAACAATGGTGTCATCAACATAAATTTCAACAACAAGAATATCAGATCCTTCAATTTTAACATACATATTGTTGTCAACTCCTCCTCTAATGAACCCTTTTGACAGTAAGTGACTGTCCAATCTAGAGTACCAAGCTCTAGGAGCTTGTTTAAGGCCATATAGAGCCTTTTTCAACCTGTAGACATGATTTGGTTTGTTTTTACATAAAAACCCTTCAGGTTGTTCTATGTAAACTTCTTCTTCTAAGTATCCATTTAAAAAGGCAGTTTTTACATCCATCTGATATATAGTGAAATTTTTGAAAATAGAATATGCTAAGAAGATTCTGATGGATTCAAGCCTAGCAACAAGAGCAAAATTTTCACCAAAATCAATACCTTCTTGTGAGCATATCCTTTGCAGACATATCTGGCCTTGTTGTGAACAACCTGACTATTTCCATCATGTTTGTTTCTAAATATCCACTTGCCACCTATGAAATTTTTGTCATCTGGTCTTGGGACTAGATCCCAAGTCTGATTTTTTTCAATTTGATCAATTTCTTCTTGCATTGCATTAAGCCAGCATTCATCAGTTAGAGCATCATCAAAAAATTTGGGCTCAAACTAGGTGATTAAACAAAATGCAGTAAGCTCAACTATGTGAGTTTTTTCATCATAGTTAACAGATTTTTTCCTTGTTTGAACTCCTGCAGATCTATCTCCTATAATCAGATCCTTAGGATGATTTCTAGCAAGAGATTTTGAAGTAACTTTGGGTTCACATTTTTCTGAGCTGATTTCAACATTTTCAGATTGTGCTTCAACAAGTTTAGGGCTTGCTAGTTTTGTTTTAGGCTTTGCAGTTTCAAAGCTTTCAATGATTATATCAAGCTCAAATTCATCCTCTTCATCATCCTGCATAGGTTCAACATCTAACAGAAGATTTTCATCAAATTTAACATTGACAGATTCAACAATTTTGTTCAACCTATTGTTAAAGCATTTATAGGCTCTATTGTGTTTAGTGTATCCTAAAAAGATACCTTCATCAGTTTTAGATTAGAAACTGCGTAAGTTTTCGTCATCTCTTTTGATAAAGCACTTGCAGCCAAATATTCTGAAATATTTAATTTGGGCAAATTTTCCATACCACAGTTCATATAGAGTGAAGTTTGATTTCACTCTAATCTACACTCTATTCAAAATGTAAACAGTTGTATGAATAGCTTCTTTCCAGTACATATTTGCCAGATTTGTTTGATTCAGCATGGTTCTTGCCATTTCTTTTACAGTCCTATTCTTTCGCTCAACTACCCCATTTTGTTGGGGTGTTCTAGCAGCAGTATACTGTCTTTTTCTGCCATGTTTGTCACAGTAGTCTATGAATTCTTGTGAGGTGAATTCACCACCTTTGTCAGATCTTAAACACTTCAGTTTTAAGTCTGTTTCTCTTTCTACCAGTTTTCTAAAAACTTTAAAGCGTTCAAAAGCTTCTGATTTATTCTTGAGAAAAGTAACCCATACCATACGAGAGTAGTCATCAACAAACAACATGAAATATTTCTCACCATTTATGGATCTAGTCCTTGTAGGACCACATAAATCAGTATGAACAATTTGCAGAGGCTTGGTAGAGAAATGTTCCTTGGATTTAAAGCTTACCTTGGTTTGCTTTCCTTTTAGACACTCTATACAAACAGCTTTGTCAGGTTTTCTAAGAGGGGGCAGACCTCTTACATTTTGATTTTTGCTAATTTTGACCATATTATCAAAATTAATGTGGCCTAGTCTCTTGTGCCACATCCAGCTTTCTTCAACCTGACTCATTAAGCATATACCATGATTTTTCTCATGTCCAGAGGTTTCTAGTAAGTTGTAGACATTTCGTTTAGTCCTCCTTCCAGCAGCAACAGCTTTACCTGACTGGTTTTTGATTTCACATCCTTGTGAAGTGAATAGGACTTGATAGCCACTATCACAAATTTGACTGACACTCAGAAGGTTGTGTTTTAATCCTTCTACATAATAAACATTTGAGATTGGAGTGTCTTCATTCAATAATAGAGAACCTCTTCCTTTGATTTGAATTCCAGAGTTGTCTCTGAACTTTACATATCCACCAACATAGTCTTCTAGATTTATAAATTTTTCTTTGTCACCGGTCATGTGGTTTGAATAGCCACTATCCAGGACCCATAGGTCCTTCTTCTTAAAGTGAAAAGTAGTTTGAACAAGCACAGTTTGTTCAATGTTGTTAACTGCTTTGGGTTTCAAAACTTTAATGGTTTTCAGCTATTTATTCTGCTGATCAGCATTGCATAGCTTTGTTGAATGACCCAAAGATTTGCAAGTAAAACATCTAATCTGTCTTGCAAAACCATGATTTTGCCTAAAGCCAAATCTAGGATATCTAACATTCACAAATTTGCAAGAATTTACTTTGTGACCAAACTTATTGTAGAAGTAACAATACCCATAGAAGAGAGGGTAGGAGTTGTAAACCATTTTGTTGCTCCTAGAAGGATGAATGTGATCCTTGACAAACTCAGAGTGTTTGTGTTTAGGCTTTTTGTTTCCAGTAACAGTATTGTTCTTCTCACTGTCATTTGAGCATTCACCTTTAACAAAGCCAATACCAGTTTTATCTTTGTTTAATTTCTATTTACTAAGCATGTCATTCAGTTTAAGAGTGCTTTCATACTTTTCGATATTCTTCCTGAGATCTACAATCTCATGTTCAAGTTTCTGAATTTCTTGATCTTTGGAACTTATGTCAATGTGAAGACAATCTTCAACTCTTTTGGATTCTTCAAGTTGAGTTTTTAGAGAAATTATCTCAAGATTAATGAGTTGCTCTTGTGCAGGGATAACTTTAGCGGCAAATCTTCGCCAATTGGTGAATATTTGAAATCGGGACCTTCAAAAATGGTGAATAATACAGGCTAGAAAGGATGCCGAATCGCCAGGTTTTTACAAAAAAAAAATTGTCTCGATTAATTTGTCAATGTATTATTTTTTAAACGACACATCGTCAGATCTGACTCGCCAGTAGTTTATACTGTAATTACAAATATTACTTATATTCACCAGTAATTTTATATTCTTACAATGAATTTTTATGGTATATTCGCCACTAATAATAATTTATCATTTCATTTTAGGGATATTTTAGCCTTTAATAGTTTTATTATTTATTGTCATCGATTAGCTTTTTAATAGAATGGCTGCAAGTGAATTTCGTGACTTTATTTGCACGTGCCTTTTAAAAAGGTTGTTGAGGCCCGAAATTTGTTTTGGGCCACACGATTAGATTCGATCATGTGGCCCAAAACAAATTTCAGGACTCAACAACCTTTTAAAAAGGAGCGTGCATATAAAGTCACGGAATTCACTAAGTCATGAAATTCACTAAGTGCATATTAAATCATTGTATCGGTGACACATCCCTAACTGTCCCATTAATGATGTTAACTCACACCGATAAGGCTTCCAAACTCCACCTGGGGTCCACCAAGGCACAGGTACACCACTTGTGTAATTTCGGAGAATCATGAAGGGAATCTACAATATTCACGCGAAGCTCCCGGAAAGGTCCATCTGATCAAAGCTCTATATCGTTGTATTGGAAAGACATCCCTAAGTGTCCCACCGATGATGTTCACTCATGCCGATATTCACTCACAGAATGAACTTGCAGTCGTCCGATTTTCAAGTGAGATTTTTTAAAAGCACTTGATCCATGTGTGTCGCTGTCCTCGGACCCCGCGAGGGGGCGTTGTCCCCTCGACCCCCACAAGGGGGTTCTGCCCCCTTGACGCCCGCAAGGGGTGCTGCCCCTTGACCCCACCGGTGGTTGTCACCCCCGTTCCCCTACTTCAATATTAAAAACAAATTAAAAAAATATGGGGGAACTGCACCAACCAAGTATGCAAATTTTTAAAGGAGAGATTCGCCATTTTAATGAATCGTTTTAGTGATTATTCACTAGGATTCGCCAATGTGATTTTTTTTTTTTTACCAATTATCCATTAAGATTCACTAGGATTTTACAAATTTTTGAATAATGTGCATAAGATTCGCCAAGGAAAATTAATATATTTTTCAAATAAAAGGAAATATTCGCGAGGATTTTACACCTTTGCTGAGGGGGGGTTTCTTAAATTTATCCCTACTCTTGTGAGTTATCTTGAACAACATTTTGTTCTTGAGCACGCAATTATTTCTTAAGTTTTCTCAGCTCTTTTAGAGCACATTTCAGTTCTCCTTCATAGTCCACTTCACCTTCTTCAGCATCATTGTTGTTTGTTTTATCTTGCTAAATGATTTCAGACATGAAGAGATTTTCATCTTCTTCATCTAAAGAGTCATTAGATTCAGAATCTGTTTCATTTTTGCTAAACATACTTTTCTTCTTTTTGAAGTTAAATTTTTGTTTGGGTCTATAAGCCTTTTTCTTGGAAAATTTCTTAGGTTTCTCGTTATCACTGTTTGTGTCACCATAGGGACACTTTGCAGCAAAGTGACCTATTTTTCCACAATTAAAGCATTTGAAGGGAAGTTTTCCCTTATACTTTCCAGAACCCTTTTTGAGTTTCCATACAAAATGGGATTCTTTAGAATCAAAAAATTCTGATTCAGAGAGCTCATCCCTTTCTTTCCTTTCAGCATTAAATGTTGCTTCTTTTGTAGAGGGGTTCTTTTTACTAATCCTCATTTCATAGGTAGTCAACGTGCCTTGTAAACTGTAAAGGGTAAGCTGGGTAAAATGTTTCTTCTCTTCTAGAGTAGCTACCTTAGCTTCAAATTTTGTTGGCAAGGTTCTGATGACCTTGGTTACAATGTCAAAATCCTTGACTTCTTCTCCCAGACCCTTCATAGCATTTACTATTTCATCAACTCTTAGAAAATAGTCAGCAACTTTTTCATCGTCCCTCATTTTTAATTCTTCAAACTGGTGTTTTAAAGTGAGGACTTTTGACTATTTTACCTTTTCATTTCCTTGATAGATAGTTTCAAGTTTAGTCTGGATTTCTCTAGGAGAACTGCAGTGCATGACTTTGATGAAGACATCTTTAGTTAGAGCACATAGAAGAGCATGCTTTGCTCTTGCATTAGTTTCATATCTCTTCTTTTCATCAAAAGTAGTTGGCAAAGTAGTTGGTACAGTGTACCCAGTCAATACTATGCTCCAGACATCAAGGTCTATAGAAGTTAAATAAGTCTTCATACTGATTTTCCAGAATACATAATCAGTTCCATCAAATAATGGAGCTCTAGTCATGGAAGTACCTTCATGAGCTTGAGACATTTTGAATAGACTCCAAGTCTAGAATCAATCCTAGGTTGGAAAGACCTATCAGAGGACCCTAGGCTCTGATACCAATTGTTGGAGTGAAAATACACTGAGAGGGGGAGGTGAATCAATGTTTATAACTTCTTAAACATTTTAGACTGAAACTGAAACAATCCATACATATATTCTCATTTTTCAATGATAGTGTCATTCATGTAATCGAATGCAATCATATAAACTGAAATGAGTAATGTAACATTGCATTTTAAAGCAGTAAAGTACTGAAGCAAAAGAGTCATAGAGACACAATAGACACAAGATATGCTGAGTGGAAAACCCTCCTAGGGTAGAAAAACCACTCCTGAACCTGCTGCCTTTTTCAGGCTTTCATTTCAATAATTTATTTTGACAAAGCCTCAATGGCTGATTTCTGAGCACCAACTCAAGGAGCACCAACCCCTTTCCAGATATTCAATAGAACTAATAGTATTACAGAGGATCTCTCTATTTCACTTGATTTCTGTCAAGTGCCTCTTGACAGACAAAACATAGAATTTTCAAGAGTCAAAATTGACTCTTCAGAATTCCATGCATTATCAAATCTCGATGCATCTTGAAGAAAATCCTATCTCTGTTACAATACAGTCTCATCAAACTGTTTTACAATCATTCATACTTTCTTTCTTTTCTCACTATTTTATTACAATCATTCATACTTTCTTTCTTTTCTCACTGTTTTATTTTCAATCTTTTCCCATACAGAAAACTACAAATCTGAATACACATTATGTTTTCAAATTTTCAGCATCAAAGAATAGAATAGACTTCCAGAACTCTAAATGGTAATACCCCTGTTTTTCGTTTTTGATTTTTTGTCATGATTAAACCCTAAACTCACTCGTTTTTCCTTTTACAAAAAACATCATTACAAATTAGGAAGTATTACAGCTTTCTCTCGAATTTCACTTTCTAGAAAAGGTTATGCAAGGTTGTTTTTCAGGTTACATAATGACTGTCAAGTCAGATATGATGTTGCAGTGTTCACGAAAGAGAGATTCTTTCTTTCTGTTTAGGATAGAACAACAATGACCAAGAATAGAAGAGTGACAGAGCTTGTCTTCACTAGAAGCCTACACATGCAATGCTTAAACAAATGCAATGAGAGCACATCATTTAAAAATGAAATGATAACCATTTTTCTTGACTGGACCAGCAATGCATCATAGGTATTTTTAGCAAAAAGAAACCACCTTCAGATTTTACCCACATGCAGTAATAAAGAAAGCATATACCCAACGAGATCTAACAAGTAAGCTGCAAACTAAAACCCCAACCAGTGTGCAACCGAAAACCAATAACCAAGCCTTTTAACAATTACCAACAAATTCCAGTGAGGCTGAGAGAATATTTCGAGATCTATGTCCAATACAGTGACAGATAAACTTAATAAGCTGAAAGCATTTTGTAGTGTAACTGAAATACCTTCACAGGAAACGTTATCCAAGAACCCAAATAACCATATGCAAAGATTCGATGGTATTATCATTACCCATAACCAGACAACCCAGATCCATAATATAACTAACATGATAACCCTCAAAATAGATTGTTGTTCTAGAATTTTTATGAGAAGAACAAAAACGTTTTTCATTTTTTTGTTTCCAAATGAGAGAAGACATGGCACGAAATAACCTTTGCTGAGCTGAAATAGATTTGCAAACCAATCAAAGAGAAAATACCTAGCAAAACGAAATTGTTGTTCAAAGAATAGATTACCAGATCTACAATGGAGAGGAAAAACGGCCACACAACATTCCAAAAATGAGTTTGTAGCCTGTGGCTAAAGGAAGACACATGGAGCGACTTCTGTGGAGAGCCCCTGACTGCTCCCAATCTACTGTATAGCAGCAAAAATGCCAAAGGGAACTAGAAATGCCCAAGGTAAAAGCTCCATGGTGGCGGCCAAAAAGTGGGCAACACAAAAACGTGAAACAGCAAAAACGTTTTTGCCCTAACTTGCCACAGCAAACAAAAGAAACGAGTTCCTTTGAAAAAAAATAACATTTGGAGTCTGTAAGGACAGATAATAATAAATCAAAGACTTATTATGCTCTTTGAAAACCGCAGGCAGATTTTAAGGTAATCATGTTGTCCAAAATAAAACTCATCAGACATTTTCAAAATGCCAAGTAGATTGTCGACATAATAATGCCTTAAATAAATGTTTTGAAAAGACCACATTACTCACATATGTCAATTTCAAAGACTTGAAATTTTCCAAAAATCAAAGCTTAGGTCTCATCCAATGATATAAAAAAATTGACCAATGCAATATGATTTTCAATGTAACGTTCATTTCAATGACTTGAGAAGGTTAATGAAGGCTAACTTCATGTAAGGTTCAGAATGCCTTTAACTCAATAAAGATTAACCCCTTATAATATGCCAAACCCTAAATGCCGAATACCATAACTGAATTCCTTATATCAATTCCTCTGATTGAGAGTAGAGAAGTATACCTTTGAGAGTTTCAAGACCATTTTTTGAATTCAAGATGCTTTTTACTGAACAAGCCATAAATAGTCAACCTGTATAAAGTTGATTTATGCCAAGGACAACATAATTGAGATCATCATTGAACCAGAATAGATTAAACCAGAAATGTATCACCTAATCAAATGGAGAAAAATGATTTGTATCCAGAATACCTCAACAACCATTTGTAATCTGCACATGAAGTTAAATGATCAGAGCCACCAAGATAATAAAACCAATGATGTGAGTGTACCAATCAAAAATATGTATCAACTGAGAAGATAACCAAGATTCAAGATAATCATAAGATGACATCAAGGACAAAAACATAACAAGAGGGATTCAACACCCTCAACCCCCATACCCTCTTAATCCCTCAACCCTCAACCCTTAAACCCTAATCCCTCAACCCATGTACCCTCTTAATCCCTCAACCCTCAACCCTTAAACCCTAATCCCTCAACCCCTATACCCTCTTAATCCCTCAACCTCTCAACCCTCAACCCTTAAACCCTAATCCGTCAACCCCTCTACAATATTAATCCCTCAACCCTTAAACCCTAATCCCTCAACCCTTATACCCTCTTAATCCCTCAACCCTCATCCCTTAACCCTTATACCCTAATCCATCAACCCCCATACCCTCTTAATCCCTCAACCCTCAACCCTTAACCCTTAATCCCTAAACCCTCTACTTGAGAGAGAGAGAGAGGGAGAGGTGGTGGGAGGGACATACTTGAGAGAGAGGGATAGGGAGAGGGAGAGGGAGAGAGAGAGAGGGAGGGAGTGGAAGAGAGATAGAGGGAGTCACTGTGAGAGGGAGTGGGTGTAGGAGGGGGAGACTTGACAAAGAGAGAGAGAGAAAGATGGGGTAGGATGGAGATACTTGAGTGAGAGAAAGAGGGAGAAAGGGTGGGAAGGAGAGAACTGAGAGAGAGGGAGAGAGAAAAAGTGGGAGAGAGATAGAGGGAGTGAGAGAGAGAGGGAGAGAGAAAAAGTGGGAGAGAGATAGAGGGAGTGAGAGAGAGGGAGAGAGAGAGAGAGAGACAAAGTGGGAGAGAGAGAGAGAGAGGGAGAGGAGAAGAGGAGAGAGACAAAGTGGGAGAGAGAGATAGAGGGAGTGGGAGAGAGAGGGAGAGACATGAGACAAAGAGAGAGAGTGGAGAGAGGAGGGGAGGGGAGAGGTGGGGAAGGACAAACCAAGAGAGGGGGTGGGAGGGAGACACCCAAGAGAGAAGGAGAGGGAGACAAAGTGGGAGAGAGGGGGTGGGAAGGAGATACATAAGAGAGTAGGAGAGCGAGGGAGTGAGAGATAGAGGGATGGGAGAGATACAATGAGTGAGAGAGAGAGGCTTGAGAGATAGAGAGGGGGTGGGAGGGAGAGGGAGTACTCATGATAAAGGGATTCTAGAGAGATGGAGGGAGTGGGGGGAGATACATGAGATAGAGGGAGAGAGTGGGAGGGAGATATTTGAGAGAGGGAGAGAGAGAAGGAGAAAGATAGAGGGAGTGAGAGAGAGAGAGTATGTGGGAGAGAGATAGAGGGAGTGAGTGAGAGAGATAAAGAGAGGGTTGAAAGAGGGAGAGGGG
>VCHN02000014.1:148773027-148810920 GCA_007115665.2 Sequoiadendron giganteum | reverse complement strand
AAAGAGAGAGGGAGAGGGGGTAGGATGAAGATACTTGAGAGAGAGAGAGGGAGAGGGGGTGGGAGGGAGAGACCTAAGAGAGAGGGAGAGAGTGAGAGAGGGAGTGGGAGAGAGAGGGAGTGTGTGTGTGTATGAGAGAGAGGGATGGGATGGAGATACCAGAGAGAGAGTGAGAGAGAGAGAGGGAGAGAGATAGAGTGAGTGAGAGAGAGGGAATGGGAGAGAGATAGAGGGAGTGAGTGAGTGATAGACCTAAGAGAGGGAGAGGGGGTAGGAGGGAGAGACTTGAGAGAAAGATAACAACCTAAGAGAGGGAGATGGAGTGAGAGAGATAAAAATACCAAAGAGGAGAGAGAGAGAGAGGGAGAGTGAGAAAGGGGGTTGGAGTGAAATAGATTTATTTAGGTACCTATGTGGGAGGGAAAGAGACCTGAGAGAGGGGATTGGACTAAGAGAGTAGTCTAGGTCGCGTGGGAGGGAGTGAGACCTGAGAGATAGAGACTTTAGAGGGATAAAGAGTTATCCAGTTACGGTAATGAGTTAGAGAAGGTATGAAAGGTAAAACCTAGACTATCCATCTATGATCATAAACTGTTCACTCTAAGCATTATCAAAGTTGTTCACCAAAGAGGGGAAATTCTAGTTTTGTGCAAAGCAGGCCATTTGGCGCATGTTGGTATGTGGAAACTAATCATGCTATACTATACACTTTTTAGTATTGTACACTCTTCATGTATCCTTGTAGGGGTCCGAGCCCTGGGCAAGGCTTCGGGGGCAATAGCCCCTGAGAAATTTTTTTTTTTCCACCATTTTTTGCTTCGTTATCGAAAAAGAAAAAAGTCGACTTTGTAAACCCTAATTTCTAGAAGCTTCTAAAAGCTTGTTATAAGCGGGTGGGATGGAGATTTGTAGTATGGCATTATTCACGATATTGTAATATGTTTTGCACTAGATAATAAAATCATTGGATGGCTACGATTTTGTGGATGTAGCCCAGATTTGGTGAACCACATTAAATTCTTTGTGTTGTCTTCTATGTGTGTTTTATTACTCTATTTTATTATTCAATATGCATTTAACTTGTTAGATATCTTCCTTCTAACCCTAACAAGTGGTATCAAAGTGGGTTGTTTTTTATTATCGTCTGCAGGAAAGTCTCACGATTAAGTGGGAGTCTCACGGTTGAGTGGAGCAATGGCAGACGAGGGCAATTTGAAGGTTGAGAAGTTCAATGGGCAGAACTATCAGTTATGGAAGATGCAGATGGAGGACTACCTCTATCAGAAGGATTTATGGTGGCCATTGGAAGGGAAAACCAAGAAACCCACAACAATGTTAGATGACGAATGGGATATTTTGGACAGAAAGGAACTTGGAAGTATTTGTTTATGCTTGGCACAATCGGTGGCATTCAATATTACAACTGCAAAGACAACTCAAGAGTTGATGGAAACCCTAGCGAAGTTATATGAAAATCCTTTCGCTTCAAATAAGATATTTCTTAAGAAGCGTTTATTTAATATGAAAATTTTAGAAGGTGGGTCAGTTGTTGATCATTTAAATAAGTTTAATACACTTACCAGTCAATTAACTTTTGTAAAAGTAAACTTTGATGAAGAAGTTAGGGCTCTTTTGATTCTGTGTTCTTTGCCTGAAAGCTGGAATAGCTTGGTAATGGCTGTTAGCAGTTATGTTTCTGGTTCGAATACATTGAAGTTTGATGATGTTGTTGGTGTTATTTTGAGCGAGGAAATTCGTAGGAAAATCTCAGGTGGAAGATCCACATCAGGTAGTTTTTTGAATGTAGAAAGTAGGGGTAGAAAAAAAGAGAGAGGAAATAATTCTGGAAGTCATGGGAAGTGACAAGGAAAATCAAGGGATAGAAGGTCTCAATCTAGAGACAAGAGGGATTGTTGGTACTGTGGTAAGCCAGGTCATTTAAAGAAAGATTGTTGGTCTTGGAAAAATAAAGAGGCAAATGTGGTAAATAATAAATCTGATGAGGATGCTTTGATTCTTTCCCTTGATAATATTGATGATTCTTGGGTGTTAGATTCAGGGGCTTCATTTCATGCTACACCTCATACAAATTATTTTCTTGATTATGTCCAAGGGGATTTTGGGATGGTTTATTTGGGAGATAACGAACCCTATCAAATTTTTGGAAAGGTAAAAATCGAGATTAAGTTGCAGAATGGGAATCATTGGCTACTACATGAGGTAAGGCATGTTCCAAAGTTAAAAAGAAATGTAATTTATGCAAGGCAACTAGATGATGAAGGTTGTGTTGTTACATTTAGTGATAAAAATTGGAAGGTTACAAAAGGTGCCTTAGTGGTAGAAAAAGGTGTGAAATTAGGCACCTTATATCTTTGTACAGGTCATACTGTTCCTTCTACTTTAGCTATTGCAGATAAAAATCAATGTTCAAGAATAGTTGTTGTAGTTCAATAAGCAGAAAATTAGATAGTTGTTGTGGATTCTGAATCAACACTTTGGCATAATAGACTTGGGAATATGAGTGCAAAAGGTATGAAATTACTTCATTCAAAGAATGTTTTACCAGGTCTAAAATGTGTTAATATGGATTTCTGTGAAAGTTGTGTGTATGGAAAACAAAAGAGAGCTAGTTTTCTCAAAGATGGGAGACAAAAGAAAAATGAGAAATTGGAGCTTGTGCATACAGATGTATGGGGACTAGCTCAGGTATCTTCTCTTAGTGGCTCTCAGTATTATGTTACATTCATTGATGATGCAACTAGGAAGGTATGGATTTATTTCCTTAGGTAGAAATTTGATTTATTTGTAACTTTTAAAAAATGGAGAAGCTTAGGTGAGAATGAGACAGGTAAAAAGATAAAATGTCTCAGATCTGATAATGGTGGTGAGTATAGCAGCAAAGAGTTTGAATATTATTATTCCTCTAATGGTATTCGTAGGAAGAAAATGGTTCCAAGGACTCCACAGGAAAATGGAGTGGCTAAGCACATGAATAGAACAATAATGAAGTGTGCACGAACTATGAGATTGCATGCAGGGTTGCCTTTGAAAATGTGGGCAAAGGCTGTAAACACTATTGTTTATTTAATTAATACAGGTCCATCTAATCCTTTGGGTTTTGGTATTCCAGTGGAAGCATGGATAGGTAAGAAGGTGAGTTATTATTTTCTCAAAACCTTCAGTTGTGAAGCATTTCCAAAAATAGAACCAAGCTTGATGCAAAATCAAAGAAATGTATTTTTTTGGATATAGCATTGATGAATTTGGTTACAAGCTTTGGGATTTGCAAATAAGAAAATTGTGAGAAGCAGGGATGTCATATTCAATGAGAAATTGTTGTACAAAGATCTATTGCAGTAGCATGAGAAGACAGAAAAGGATTATGCAGTGTTGGATGATATTACAAACAACAATGTTCCAGTGGTTCCTTATGCTCCGCAACAACAACAACAAGAAATACCACAAACTCCAGTGAATGTTAGGCAATCTTCAAGGATAAGTAGACCTCCAAAAATATTTTCTCCTTTTTTGTATTCTATTTTATTAACTGATGTTGGTGAACCAGAATGTTATCATGAAGCTATGCAGGTGGATACCAAGATTCAGTGGGAGCATGGAATGGAAGAAGAAATGGAATCCTTGCTGGAAAATCAGACTTGGGAATTATGCAAGTTGCCTGTAGGTAAAAAGGCTTTACCAAACAAATGGATTTATAGGTTGAAAGAGGAGGATGGAGGTAAGCGAAGATTTAAAGCCAGATTGGTTGTAAAGTGATTTGCACAGAAAAAGGTATTGATTTTGATGAAATCTTTTCTCCAATTGTTAAAATGACTTCTATTCGTATTGTTTTAAGTATTGTGGCTACTGAAGATTTGCATTTAGAACAGCTTGATGTTAAAACAACCTTTCTCCATGGTGATTTGGAAGAGGAAATATATATGGAACAACCACAAGGATTTGAGGCCAAAGGTAAGGAGAAACTTGTGTGCAGATTGAAGAAAATTTTATATGGCTTGAAGCAAGCACCTCGGCAATGGTACGTTAAATTTGATAGTTTTATGGCTGAGCAAGGCTACCACAGGTGTAATTCATACCATTGTGTTTATTTTAAGATGTTAGGTGAAGATAGCTACATTATTTTATGTTTATATGTTGATGATATGCTTGTAGCGGGGTCTAACACGGATCACATAAAGGAGTTAAAACAACAGTTAGCAAATTCATTTTCTATGAAGGATTTGGGGGCAGCAAAACAAATCCTTGGTATGAAGATTACAAGAGATAGGAAAAACAAGAAATTATTTTTATCTCAGGTTGATTATGTTGAAAAGGTGTTGCAGAGATTTCATATGGAGAATGCAAAAGTTGTCTGCACACCTTTTCCCAGTCATGTAAAATTGACTAAGGATATGTGTCCAAAGACACAACAGGAGGAAGAAAAAATGTCCAAGGTACCATATGCTTCAGCTGTAGGTAGTTTAATGTACACCATGGTATGCACGAGAACGGATATTGCACATGTTGGAGGAGTTGTTAGCAGGCATATGAGTCATCCTGGAGTTGAGCATTAGAATGCGGTAAAATGGATTCTCTGGTACTTGAGAGGTACATCCAATATATGTTTATGTTTTGGGGGCTCTAATACAGATTTAAAAGGCCATGTTGACTCATATTTTCCAAGGGATATAGATACTAGGTGGAGTACCACAGGTTATGTATTACAATTGGTGGGATAGCAGTGAGTTGGATTTATCGATTGTAAAAGGTGGTTGCTTTATCCACCATAGAGGAAGAGTATGTGGTTGCAACAAAGGTAGCATAGGAGATGATATGGCAACAAGTCTTCATGGAAGAGTTGGGAAAAACACAGGCTGAAAATCACTTTTTTACGGACAGCCAAAGTGTTATACATCTTGAAAAGAATTCTGCCTTGCACTCTAAAACCAAACACATACAACTGATATATCATTTCATTCGGTCAGTATTGGAGGATGTACAGGTAAAGATGGAAAAGATACATACAGATGACAATCCAGCAGATATATTTACAAAGGTAGTGACAAGGGAGAAGCTGAGGTCCTCTTCAGCTTCGGTTGGCCTTCAAGGTTGAATTCAAGTATAACAGAGTAGCAGGGTCCAAGGTGCTTATTTCTAGTGGAAGCAGTAAGTGCAGCAGTGTTGTCCAGGATCAGTCTCCAAGTGGGAGATTGTTGGTATGTGGCGACTAATCATGCTATACTATACACTTTTTATTACTATACACTCTTCATGTATCCTTGTCGGGGTTTGAGGTCTAGCTGGGCCCCGGACGGGGGTTCGGGGGCAGCAGGCCCCAAGAATTTTTTTAAAAAATTATCGTTTTTCGCTTCGTCACTGAAAAAGAAAAAAGCCGAATTTGTAAACCCTGATTGTTGGAAGCTTCTAAAAGATTGTTATAAGCAGCTAGGATGGAGAGTTGTAGAATGGCATTATTCATGATATTGTAATATGTTTTGCACTGGATAATAAAATCATTGGATGGCTGTGGTTTTGTGGATGTAGCCCAGATTGGATGAACCACGTTAAATTCTTTGTGTTGTCTTCTATGTGTGTTTTATTACTCTATTTTATTATTCAATTTGCATTTAACTTGTTAGATATCTGGAGAGCTCGTTTCGACGACTACCATCATCCAGTTGGGTCTATCAAATTTCCTCCCTTTTCATCCTCAACCCGAGCTTTGAAAGGAAATTTTTTGCATAAATTTGGTAGAAGATGGGGAGAAGGGAAAAAAAGGGAGGTTCCAGTGAACCCCCCTTCATGCAAACCTCCCTTGACTCCTTCGAGTGAAGGGGGATTCACTCGAAGGGTGGTTTGCTTGAACCCCCCATTTTTTTCAAATTTTCCTTTATTTTCTTTAAAAAACGTGCCATTTGGGGTTCAAGCAAACATGCATAAAAAAAGGCGTTTGCTTGAACTATTGGGTTCCCACAAACCCCTTAAAGGGTTTGTGTGAACCCCATAGTTCGAGCGAACCCCTAAAAACCCGAATTTTTGTTTTTGGGGACGTTTTTGCAATTTTCCTTCCTCAATGTAATTGTAAACTAGTTTTGTGGGATCACCCCAATATTATAATTTGATTGTCGCGAAACATTATTCTTAGGTGGTTTGAGGATGAGGATGGGATTGTTTTGAGTTTGATTTTTGTTTGAAGGTGGGTAAAGGATGAGTTGAGGTTGAATAGCATTAACTTCTCTTAGTGAAGTGGAATCGAATGTCACTTCATCATCTTCATCTAAGGAAATCACATCACTATTGTTTGAAAGACACATGTCAACGTTCTCATTTTCTTCCACCATGATATCTTTCCTAGTAGGAGAGGTTTTAGGAGAGCTACAAACTAGATGTTCATGACTTTCAATGGGCGGTTCTTCTAAAATGACTTCATCACTAGTAAGGGAGTCATCAATGGTTATATTTTTTTGCTTATCAATGATGGCATTTTCTTGTTCAATAATGTTTTTCCTAGAGTAAGAGACAAATAGGATTCTCATAACTTTCATTGGTTTGATCTTCTAACTTCAAAGTATCTTCTTCACAACTAGAAGAGATATTAGGAGAAAGCCAAATATGATTGTCCATGATTTCATCCGTCTTTTCTAAGGTCTCATTCTCTTGTACTATAATATATACTCATCACATTCCATGATTATATTTTGTAAAGTAGCTTCATCACAAGTAGGGGAGGCATCAAGGGAAGAATAATTATGATTTTCATGCTTACCAATGATTGGATCCTCTTGTTCAAATAGACTTTTCCAAATGTTAGGGACATTAGGAAGGAGAGAAATAATGCTATAACTCTCAATCATTGGATCTCTTAACACCAACATATCCTCTTTCACTAAAGCGTTCTCACTAGGTAAAGTGATGTTAAAGAATGTGTTAATGATCTCATCTTCTTGTCTCATAATATCTTTCCAAGGAGGGAGAGGAGAAGGACAAACAAGACTTTCATGATTCTCAATGATTGTATCTTCTTTCACCAAGATACCTTGTCACTAAAAGGAGAGGTATCAGGAGAAGAACAATTATGAGTTTCATGATTGTCTATGCTTGCATCTTCTTGTGTTATGACATTCTTACAAATCCAATAGATACTAGGGGGTTGCCAACATGCTTGTCAAAGGTTTTATTTCGTTTTCCTAGATTATGCCCGTGAGTAGTGAAAATAGAATCATACAAGCCATGTGATACTCTATGAACACTAAATTCTTGAAAAGAAAAAAACGCCAATAAACTTGATATTTTTTTCGAAAAAAGGAAAGATTCGTCAATAGAAATTAATATTTTTTCTTGAAAAAATGAAAGATTCGCCAGGATTTTATATCTTTCTTTGAGGGGGGTTTCTTAAAGTTATCACTGCTTTATGTTGTGATGTTTGTGACAAAATTTGATTTTGGACCAATGGATTTTGGGGATTACCTTGATGTTGTTGATTAATCTAATTTTGAGTCAATGGATTTTGGGAAAATTGATTTCCTTGATGTTGATATTGATTCCCTTGATGTTGGATCACTTGATTTGATGGTGTTGTGACAATTTATTTTGTGATGTTTGATTTCCTTGATTTTGATTCATTTGGTGTTGCCCTTGAAGATTGACTTGGGGTTGTTGATTCACTTGGTTATATTGAACATTAGGGATGTTGGTTTGAACATTTTGGGTATTAGATGTGAGTGGAGGATTTTCTTTTGCATAAAGGGTATGTGCAGGATCATGATGGGCCAAAAAGTGGTGATATGTAAGCGATATGATGGCCCATGTGGCTGACGAGTTTTTTTTACCCAAAATTGATGAAACGAAAAGGGTTTTTAAAGGATATTCTCTGCTTTCCACCAATATAAATTATGCTTTACTTTGACTTTAATAAATAATTATTATTCATTTTTTATCTGAATTATGACTAAAGTCCTGATTGATAGGCTGATTGAAAAACATCTATAGCTTTCAAATGGTATCACATTTTTTGAATCTGAAACATGTGTCACATTATATGCTTCACATACTATAGGATTTTTTTTTTAAATTGAATTTCACGAAGTTTTCACCAAGTTAAGGTGGTCAAACATATAAGTTTTTTATATTTTTTAACAATTGTAATAAAAAATTCATAATTAATTATTTACTTGGAAACAAATTACAAAAAAAATATGCATCACATCGGGACATGAGTCCTCTACTTATATCTAAAATATTATCATTTTATTGTGGTTAGGGTGGTTAGATAGACACTTACTTCTTATTTTTTCCCTAAAATTTAAGTACTACAACATTGAAATTTCAAATTTTCACCAAATAGATTTTAAAAAATAAAAAATAAACCTCGTAGTTTAGAAACTACATTCAATTTGCTATAGATTATATTCTTCCATATTTTTGAAATAATATAGATAACTTATTCAAATTTTTACGTCAAGTTGCCTAACTCTGATTTTTTTTAATTTTATCACCACTTAAGGGCATGTTTTTTCCATCATGATCCTGCACATACCCTAAAATTTTGGTGTCATGTTTGTGTTATGGGGATGTGATGTAAGTGGAATATTTGGTTGTTGGGGATTTTAAGGGATGCTTGTGTTTGATGGGATGTTTTTGTTTTGAATACCCAGGTTTACGTGACTCCCTAGACTTTGAGTATAACCAAGTTGATTTCCTTTTTGAGTTGCAATGTTAGATGAGTCCATCCTAATGATTGAAGGTTGGCTTGGTATGTATGATGATGATGGTTGTAGCATTGATTAAATGAAATTATGGAACAAGGGTTGTGTGATAGATGTTTGAGTTGTAGATGCAATATTTTCCAAAGGTTGTTCCCTAAGTGTGTTTACATCAAATATAGAAGGGAGTTTAGATCCTTCTTTTGCGAATGTAAGTGTAGTGTAGAAAAATGCATCCCTTTACAATTTCACACCCAATTAGGAATTAATATTAAAATGGACCTAATTATTCCTTAATTTAGTGCTGTAATATGTATTTTACATATTGACATTAAGTTTAGGGCCCCATTAATTGAAATGGACTTAATTGTGCCTTATTTTTAGTGTTACATAGAGTGTACCTCTTTAAAATTTCACTTATTTAGGTATCCCTTAATTAATTGAGGTTAATTTTCCTCAATTGACCCCTTTAATTCAAATCCAAGCCTAATTAATTGTATTTTTCGAAGAGGAAACCCAACATTCATTAATTCCTAAACATAACACTTCTCATTGAGCAATGTGTGTCCTAGGTGAGTGACCTAAGACCCATTTTCCCATGGGTGAATGGCTTGTCACTTAGACCTCGGACCTAATTTCAAATTATGTTTTTGGTATTATTTTAACATCTTCAAATCTATATTCAAATTTTTCCTTGTGTTGTTTGAATTTTGGGAAATTAATGTTACATACCTATAAATATAAGGTCATTTCACTAAGTTTCACCTAGCAAATTTGATCTAAAAAATCTAGAGTTCACAAGAGCATTTCAAGAGAAATTCAAGGCATTCAAGAGCATATTTATTGAATAATTATTACAGCAATCAAGATCTAATTGTCACATCAAATTCTTCTTGCATCATGCATGTTTTTGGAGCTAATATGATGATGTAGGTTTCATGATCCATTCAAGCATTCAAAGCATTATTTCAAGTCAAGATCTAAGGTTCAAGATCCACATCCATTGAAGCCATTTCATGCTAGTTTTAGATCTACATTCTAAGGTTCATTCAAGGTTTTTGTGAGTTGTGACATAGAATTATTCATTCATCATTCATTTCATGCTATTTTGTTTCATTTCAGGGTTTAGTTACCAAAATGGGGTTTGAACAAGGAAAACCCCCATTCACCAAAAACAATACATTTTTCCCTCTTGATTTGTGTTTGCAAATTTAGGTGGAATATATCTTGATGATCTCTTGAAGAGGAAAATTGGAGAACTTGTCAAAGCTGCCAAAGTTGTCATAAAATTTGTCATCTCACGGAAACTCAATTAAAAAATTTATTTCCAGCTTCTCAAACTTGAAACCTAGAAAAATTGAGAGATTCAAATCTATTGTAGAAGCTCTTGAAAGTTACAGACAAACCCTAAACCAGGACCCATTTGCCACTAGGTGAATGCATCCTAGATTAGCTTCAGAAAAGATTTTTTGTGACAGGTACACATCATCTTACCTCTCTCTGATCTGCAATTTGATTTCTACTTCCATCAGTATTGAGTTTAATCTTCAAGATCCAAGTTGTAGATTGCATTTTGGAGTTAGTTTTCTATTTTTAATCTTTCTCCCCAAAGTTTTTTTTAATTAGGACCAGCGTCCTTGCAAAAAGGAAATCAGTAGATTCACACTTTGACTTGACTCACCTCAAGGTTGATAGTCCTTTCATTGTGTGGATCTCACTTCCTAATGAAATAGAGAGAAATAGGTCCTAATTAGTTCATCAAACCCCATTTTCCAATTATTCCCATTTAGTAAACCTATTTTTCTTCATTTCAATAAGCATGTATTGGGTAGGGTTTAGTTTCAACATTGTGTTGAGAAGATGATGAACCTTAGGATCTTGTTGCATCTCAAGTATCTCATCTGCAGTAAGTTCCATGGGATTGTTTGTAACATCTTCTATGTGAACCCTTGTATCTTGTGAAGTTTGAGATGGTTGTGGTAGATTTTTTGGTGGGGTTTTGAAACCTCTAGGATTAAACTCATTCATTCCAAGGTTTTGTTCATTGTACCACTCATGGTAGATAAATTTATGTTTTATTCCATGTCTCTCTTGTATTTTGATCTTGTTGTTACCATAAAACTTGTATCAACCTTTGGTGTAGTATGATATGATTTGTATTGTCTAGGATTTAAGACCAATGATAATGTGATGAAAAATGTGAATGATATGAATTACATGGAACTATCAATTTTGAACAAATCTAGACTTAAGTTTTGATGTATGTTTGATGAAGATGCTAATGAACTTGCAAATTCTAGGAGTAGACTTGTGACTCTAGGATAAGTTTGTCCAAAAGGATGTATGCTAATCCAACTAGATGTATGAAAAGAGATGTGTTTCCACACATACATTAATTAAACTAGATGATTTTTGATGAAACTTAGTCTAAGAGATTCATTTGCCAAAATTTTAAGTTGTTTATGGGATGAAAGGTTCAAATGGTTTGATGGTTGATGTCAATGTTTGGGTTTGATTCCTCATGACAATAATCTTGTGTTAATGATTCACCTCTTTCAATGTTGTCATTATTATTAACATCTTCAACTAAATTATACTCTAGTTTGATCTTTTCATTATGCTCAGATTTCAAATCTATTTCATACTCTTTTTCAAACAAACCATCAAAATGATATAACTATTCATCTAATTCTTTTATTATAATTTCATCATGAATTAATGCATCATATGTCAGAGTATGACTAAAAGTAGAGGGAAATACCATAAAAACTTCATTAGAGGGTGAAACACTATCCTTCATGGTCATATTTTGTAAATCTTGACTCCCAAATTGGTCTTGTATGAGGTTGACCTGATTTGAAATGTTTAAGAATGAGATGCTTGGAAATTTTGGAATTTATGTAGCTGTTGGTGGAAATGATTGCATCTGGGCAAGCAAAGTGAGTAAACTGATATAAGGCTGCAAATTTTGGAAAATTGTAAGCACAAGAGCATTATAATTCTCATTTTGGTTGCTCGTATTTCTAACGTCATGTCCACATTGTGCCAGTAAGAGAGCTTTGTTAAATGCATCATGCAAGGTAGTAACCTTACCACAAAGTCTAATATTCTATGTGAATGAAGCATTCAAACCCCAATAATAATGTTATTTTAACATAAAATCATTAATAACCAGATTCAAAGCTTGAACTCGTAGATACATAAACAATAACCTATGATTGAACTGGTAAATTAGTTTATGTGGTATTTTTTTCACAGCTGCAAATTGAAGTAATGGGTCTTGTGCACCCACATAAGGATCAAACTAAACTAGGAATAAAATTTCTAATTTTGTCCATGAACAAATAGGATTTGGTGGAATATTAACATACCATTGTCATGTAACCAATTTTGGTTCCATTGAGATGGAGCATGTGAGTAGGAAGAGGAGCAGGATGGGGATTTTGAAATCCTTGAATGTAGAGGGTGATGGTGACTCTGAATCAGATGCTGACGATGATCATGCTTGGTTGCTCTCTCTTTCAGAGGCGGCGCTTAATTTCTCTATGGCTCTTGTTCATTTTTTGGCATCTAGTGTGCAGTCTGGTTTGTCTACGATTGGGAAGTTTGTGGAGAGTTTTTGGCTACCCTTTGACTTTGGCTGGCATGTCGGGTCTGTTGTTGAGCTTTATTGTTTTTCCTGCTCTCTACTCCCTTTCTATGTAGGCTCTCCTTTCTTGTTGCTAGTGTCATTCTGTGGGACTACTATAGAGTGGTGATAGCTACTGTTTTTGGCCTGGGATGTGCTATTGTAGATCTGTTTGTTGCTGACATCCTTTTGGGATGTTGTGGTTTAGTGTTGGGTGATATCATTTTCCTGTTGGGGAGCTATTTTTTAGGTCTAGTTGTTGCATTCACCCTGTGGGGTTTTTCCCAAATCCTCCTTGTTGGTAGCCCTTGCTGATGGTTTGTTTGAGGAGTTTTTTGGCCTAATCTTAGACCTTGATTGGAATGTAGGGTTGGATGTGGTTTTTTCTTGTTGTACCTTCTCTCCTCTTTCGCTATCTGCAAGTTTTCCTGGTTTTCTTTGGCCCTTTTGGGGTTTTTTTGCCTCTATTCGTGGGTTGCCTTTGGTTAGAAATGTGGTTGTTGGTTTGCCTCTGGTGGTGGAGTTGTTTATGGACAATTTGTGGCATGTTTCAAACCCTGACTAGAATGTAGGGTTGGATGGTGTTCTTCATTGTCTTGCCAGCTCTCTACTCTATCTACTTGGAGGCTTTCCTTGCCTTGTCCTTCTTCTTGTAGGTCCCTTTATCTCTTCCTTGGTGTTGGTTGTGGTGCTTGGAGTTCTTGTTGAGGGATTGTTTGAGGAGAATGGTGGCCTGATCTTAGACCCTAACTGGCATGTAGGGTTGGAAGTGGATTAAACTATTGTTGTACATTCTCTCCTCTTTCCCTTTCTACGAGATTTTCAAGCTCGCTCTAGCTCTTTAGGGGTTTCTTTGCCTCTGTGTGGGTGCATTCATTGCTTGGGGTTAAGGTTGTTGGTTTGCCTCTTGTGGAGTTGGTTGTGGATAGTTCTTGGCATATTTCAGACCTTGACTAGCATGTAGGGTTGGAGGTTGGTTTTCAGTGTCTTTTTGGCTCTCTACTCTCTCTTTTTGGAGGATTTCCTTGCCTTGTTCCTCTTTCGAGGTCCATTGTCTCTTTCATGGTGTTGGTTTTTTTCTAGATAGGGATGTTGTTGTTCCTTGGGTAGGGAGACTGTTGTTTCTTGGTGTGCATAATTTTCATCTCTCTTGGCTAGTGGCTAAGGTGTTCTTTATTACTTTTGTGCATGCTTCTATGAAGAATCTGTTGTTTGTTCATGTGTTCTTTTTACCCCCTTGTGGAGTGGTTGGGTTTATCCCTATGTGTCTCTTACTGGGCCATGTTCTAGAGTTGTCGATGGTTTTCATGGAGCTCCTTTCTGCTGGTTGGATGGTTTTCTTCCCTTTTATATAGTTCAAGCCTTCTATTGAGGTGAAGATTACTCCTATGGAGGTGGAGCCCTCTCTTTTAGGGATAGAGTTGGGGTCTATGGATTTGTGGAGGTGCTTTCCTTGTTGTTACAACACCTTTGGAGGTGGTGTGTGCTCCTATGGAGGTGGAGTTGTTTTTTGTTACAATTTGGATGTAGTTGTGGTAAGGTTCTTCATGGCATTTTCTCCTATAGAGGGGAGCCTACTCCTTTTGAGGTGGAGTTTGATTCTACTCTTTGGATTTGATGGTGCTGCAAGAGGTTTCCTTTTCCCAACTGGTGCAATTGGGAGGTTTCTTGGTGTTCTACTCTGATTCATAACTCTCCTATTGAGGTGGGGAGTTTGGTTTCATTGGTTGGTGTTGATAGGTATTGTGTTGCAGTCTAGCTGATACAGGTTGATGGTTACCTAGATGTTTTAGGAAGTGCATTGTTGGTTGGTGTTGATAAGTGTTGTGCTGCAGTCTGGTTGTTATAGGTTGATAGTTACATGGCCATTTCAGGTGGTTCTTAGTTGTAATTTCCCTTGTAATTGGTTGTTTTTGGGTTGAGGATCCCGTTAAAACCTTTTCTATTGGTGCAGATTTGTGTTTTCATGTTGTTTATTTATAATCGATCTTTAGGTTGTTGTTGATTATTTATGTTCTATTCTTTTGCAGGTTGGTCTTTTTGTTTGGGTTTTGGGTCCCCGTCAAAACCTACGTGTTAATGGTTCCTGATCCATTCAAAACCTGTTTTTTCCCATATAATCAAAACATACCATTGTCATGTTGCACCTTGAAATGTTTTGACGAACAAATGACAAATGATATCCTCATGACAAACTTTGTGAAAAAGTAAATCCCTACAATTCTTGACATGATTTGAAGTCATTTTTCCATTATTAGGGAAAAATAAAGGAAGCCTATTATGTGTGTGATAAGGAATTTCATGAAGAATCCTTGGTATACACAAAGGGCTACCCATCAAAGTTGGATTTCCCTAAGATCTAACCCACTCCAACTTCACATTTAACCAAGAATATTTCCAGACCCTCCTAGCACCATTTCTGTTGAGGGTGATTTTAGTCACACAAAATGTGCAAGGAAATTAGGGTTAATTGTCTCTCTTGAAAATTAGTGAGAACTACTCCAATGTTCCTTTAATTCAGGTCATGACCACGTGGGTGGAACATTTGTGATATCAATGTAGTTTCATGAGGGGATCTGGATTTTAATTTCTTAGAAATAACATGCAACTTAAAATAATAGATCTAATAATTCAATAAATGTATTTCATTTCAAATATATAACAAAAATAATAATTCGATGCTCTTCCAATAGTTCCAAACTTCATTTCAAATAAAATTCAAAAGATAGAAAGGGTAACAAGGAGTAATGTAAAGGAAATTTAAACTAATTAGACAATGACAATAAACATTTCATTCATCATTTTTGTTCTTTTAAGAAAGATTTCCAAACCACCATTATAGAAAATAGTATTTCACACATTTACCAATAATAGATATGTAATATTCAAAGAAATAAGTCACCATATAATATTTTTAGATTCCATGCAATCAAAACACCATCAAGCATGCACAGATCTGAGACAAAATCCTACTTAAGTCCACAATTACCAATGAAATATTACTAATTTGACAATTCATATTGAAATAAAATATTCCTACCATCACCCTAATACCAAATCAAGATGCATGCAACATGCATAACCCTTTGATTGAATCAAAAAATCACAAAGTTAGTAGGAAATTCCACACTGAGATTGTATTGTTTAATTGCAAAAAATTACATCAAAATCAAGGATGGACTTAGAAATGATCCTTAAAAAATGTTATAGAAATCCCATTTCCTAAAAATGTGGATCTAATAAAGAAAAGCTAACTGGAAGTACCTCCAACACTTGAAGTTTTTTTAACTAAAAGTAAACTGAAAATTAAATAAAAGCACAACTAGGTGCCCCAGTTGGAGTCGAGTCTTTTGCTAATTTCAAGGAAAGCATGAAATAGTTGAAAATAAAACTAAGGTGAACTAAAATCCACAAGAAACTCTTCAATTCTATCACACTTTTCCTTTAGCGCTATCTTCATCATAATTATCACACATATCTTTGACATCTTCTAATCTAGCATTGAACAAGAAAAAAAAACTTGTTATCTTCAGGAGCAACGCCCAAAACATTTTAAATACCCATGATCCAAAAAAACAACACCTATCCAATTTACTTAGAAAATTTGTCAAACCATGTTGCCACTATCTCATTCATTCTTCCAATGGATGGTCCCTTATGAAGCTGGAGTTTGAACTTTTGGTCAAAAGCAACCCTTTCGATCTATTATTGATCTAATTCTTTAATTACGATATATTTTAGGAGATCCTCCATTGATGATTCCTTTATTCTTTGTGAAATACCTTGGTGGCATATCCCCTACACATAAAAACATCATGTGCCACCATTTACTTACATCAAAAGAAAGTAGGCTTTCAAAAACAAAGTTATATTAGTCGTGACATATCTCATGTTGAAAAATAATAACTCATTTGAAAGAAGGTTAGAGATCATGTGAATTTTTGAGGATTGGGCCTCGAGCTTATCCCTTACCTTGTACCAAAGGATTAGAGAATTTTCCTTTAAGAATTAAATCTCCATACCTATGGTCCTTTGGGAAGTGGGGATTGTGCATCCTTCATCCCTCTTATCAAATGACTCAAATATCCTTAGCTAGCTCATGTTGTCGGTTCTTCGGAGGTCCGGAGTGGGATCTACCCCATACCTTAAGTTTGAAATGTTTTGAAGGACTTAAGGAGAAAGTCCGACAATTGACATTTGAAAGTTTTACTTGGCTATCAAGAGTCAAGTGTCGGGTCTACTATTTATTATTTATTCTTAAGAGTTGACATTTAGCAAGACAAATCCCTGAAGCCCGATGTTCGAAAATCATTACACTTCCAAATTCATTGATCTTTTTAGGAGCATTCTTTATGAAATCATTCTATCTATTAAGTAAATATGACTTTTTTCATGGTCTTGAGGATTGGGTGTCGGAGATCCTTCATACCTAATGCATTCTTGACAATTTTCTTTGCTTAAGTGATATTCCCAACATGCGAAGTCTAAAAGACATTTCAAGAATCTGGGTTCGGAGATACATCATACCCCTTTCTTATGATCTTCTTTAGACTTAAGAGGTGTGCTCAATCTGTGAATTTCGAAAGGCATTTTGGAGTTTGGGGTTTAGAGATCTCATTTACGGGCTACTATAACATTTGAAGTATTGGTTAAATTGAACCTTTGTAACCTGAAGTCGATTTGTGTTTTTCCTACTCAACTTAGATTTTGAGAATGATTTAATAAAGGTATGCTTATCATTCTCATCATTTTGAATGAAGGCAGTTAATCATGATTTTGGATATCATAGGTCGAGGATCCATCATAGTTCATACCTTAATAAGGAATCATGTAAAAAGGTCCATCTAATACCTGAAGTCTGAACGTGCATCTTGAAAATAAATATTTTGCTAAGTGTTCATATATTGTCAATAGTCAAAGATTGGGGATACCTCTTACCTCTTTCACCTCTATAAGAAAGGTGGTAAATGGTATCTTTGACATCTGAAACCCGGAGGTCTTAATAAGATTTAATAAAGCCATGGACGAAGGGTCAGGGGTTGGATTTTCACTATACCTTACATTGATTTTTTTAGTGTAAAGGGTAAGTGAAATTCATGACGCCTAAAGTCTGATGCATGTTTAAAATTTCAAAAACGCTAAGGCACAAAAGGGAGGAAAACCTCGGTAAGCTTGAGGCCCAACATCCAAAAGGGTGAAAGACAAAAGAGATCGAGCACTAAAATAGGGATCAGGCCCAATGATAAAGGTATAGCAACATGAATAATCATGAACTTTTGACACCCAAAAGTATACTCAAAAGAAAGAAAACAAGGAAAACAAAAAAGAGATAAGGGGAAAAAGTAAGAGAGGGTAAGGAAAGAAGAAAGAACAAGAGAGAAAAGGAATAAAGAACAACAACAAAACACTAAAAGAAAAGAGGGGGGTCCCCATTTTTCCAAAGACAAAATGGGGTGTGAGTGCAAAGGCACAACAATTCCTTCTTACATTATTGATTTTGATAAAAAATTAGGCAGAATTTATTTTGCTAATTTTAGTAATTGTTTGAAACTACTCAATCTTTTTAGGACTACAAAATCAACCATTAATTATATAATATTTTATATAGTTAAGAGTCAAATTATGAGTTTCAATGGAGGAGGCCTTTGAGGCCATAAAATGAGGATGCAGATTGTAAAGGGGAGCATGAGAAAGTTAAAGGGATTCCTCATTCCCATATAATAAATATATTATTAGATGTTCTATGTGGATTATTCTTTTGGTATACATTTTTTCATTTAGTTTTAGTTCTTAATTAAAGATTGATTTTATGAGTATAGGAGATTGCATAAATACTTTGGATAATTCCTATTTTATCAACATTCTTTATGAAATTTAAATTTTAAGTTCAAATTTTCATCTACACCAATTTAGTATCAAGCATCCTAAAATGCTAAGAGTAGGGAATTTATGAGAAGAATTTTGAATATCTTAGATGCTATCTATGGCAATGGGTGTCAATGCAAATATAGAGATGTTAAAAAGAGGATAACCAAGTTAGCAGAAAAAATAAAACAACAAAGGTAGAAGAAAATAAAAGACCAACAAAGAAAGCTCCAAAAAATAGAGTTTGAGTTGGAGTTATGGTGGATGTTGGAGTAATATGAGACATGCAATAATAAAAATAAAAATAAAAATAAAATTATAGCAAAAGCCTTGAATATTTATGATAGGGAACAAAATATTGTTAGAATAAATACTCATCTTGTGAGAAAGAGATGGGTTTATAGAGAAAATCCATAGATTCTAGGATTAGTTGACGAATAGAATTACCTTAGAAAAAGGAAAAAGGAAATCCCTCAATGAGTTGTCAAAATTATTAGTGAATGAAAGGTCCTTAAACATGATTTGTTTAAAAAGGAGAGAGAGGAGATAGTTGAATGGGATGAAGATATTAATTTGTGTTACCTTGAAGAAAGGGAAACTAATGAGAATTATATTGGAAGAGAAGAAGAGTTCAACAACCATAATGAAGAGGGAGGCAACATTTCACAAGAGGTAGAAAAAGATGTAGTAGTGGAAGTAGTCCAGATTAAAATGAATCTAAAACAAAGATAAAGATTTTTAGGAGCTCATATGAACAAAATAGACAAGAAATAGCTAGAGGACAATAGGAAAACTGTATTATTAATGAAAAGAGAGAAGAAGACAATCTCTTTCTTGGAAAAGAAATGAAAATGGTCATGAGGAGTAGAAGCATATATATTTGTTGTGTAGAGAAGGAGGAAGCACTTATGAGAATTTTTGGTTCCCTTCATTTTTATTTTTAATAGTTTATGTGCAAGTGTAATAGAAGATAGTGGAGGATGATCATTAGTGTTAGTGTGAATGGGGTTATTTCCTAACTAGTTCTTAGTAAGGGGTAAAAGTACAAATCCATGTCACACTTTCAGCCAACTTATTAGCATAACTGTATTTAAGTATTTCTAACTAAAAATCAATTTTGGTCAAACATATAATCTAGTAAGATTCATTCTAGCTAAGTTAGATACTTTCACAACTTTTTCAACTAAAATTGTTGGCTAAAAGTACATGGAGCACCACTGTGAGTCCAATTTACCAAAAAAATAAAATTATTTGAAAAACTTGAAGTTTTAATAACTCTTACTAATGTAAATAACTTTTTTTTTAAATATAAAAATACCCTTTTGTAGATCCATAAGTGTAGTTTTCAAAAAAAATAAAATTAATAGTTTAATTTTTATTTTTACTAAAAGTAGGTTATCAGCAAAAAATATTAGGTTGATTACCATGCCAAGGAAAAATACTAAAACTTATTAAAAAATATGAACCACTAGATAAAAGAATCTATTTCAAGATGGTATAATTTTTTTTCCATTTTAGATAAATATTTGATATGAAAGCTGACATCCAATGGAAACAACTATTTTTTGATTCACGCATATTTTAATATTTATTTTAAAATATATATTTATCAAAATTGGAAAAAAAAAATATCCATGCACCAAAGTTTCAAGTTATAAATATAGACAAAAAATTTGAAAGAAAAAAATAAAATTTACTATAAAAAGTTTGACATCTCATGCAACTTCATTTTTCAGCATTTTATTAGCAACTAAATTATAGTATTAATTTATTAAAAACTAGTTTAAAATATTTTTTTTAAAAAAATACAAACATAAAATATACTAAAACATATGTATTTTACTAGTTTACATCATTTCAAAATTCAAAACATATATGCCACTTTTTAGTGATTCAAGTTAAAAAGTTGGATCAGTGTTGGTTGTTTCCTTTATAAAGTGTGACACATTTTTGTGTGTTTACCCTAAGGACCTATTCACATTATTATAAGTTTACTTAGGAGTTAATTTTACTAGGTGTCATTTCTAGAAGCTAGTATTAATGGGGTCATGTCACATTAATTAGCTTATAGTTATCTAGGCATTTAATATTTCACTTATGCATTTAAAATTATGCATTAGGCATTTAATGTTTGCATCCAAGATGGTTATCCTACCTTCTCTCACTTACCTATATAAACAAGGTACTTGTACATTTATAAATCATCTCATGTATCTCATCATGTTCTAGATATTCTAGATCAATTCATCATAGATCATCATTTGATCAAATTATCTTCTTGCTCATATTTCAACACTTTCTTGTTCATGTGGATGGTGTCTTTCTTGGTTTGATCCTTTGAAGTGTGCGCAACTTCATTTGGGTTATTGTTCATTCATATTTCCAACATGGTATCAAAGCTACTTGGCCATGAAAACTCCATCTCATATTGGGAAGTTGAGTTGAGGCAGATGTGAACATTCATCAATGCATGCACTTTTTCCTTTTTTGCATGCATTAGGTTTGCATTTTCTCTACACCTCATTTCAATTCCAGATCATTTCTCAATTGACTGTTGGTTCATAGATTCCAGAGTTGTGCTAGTTTGCGAGTTTTTCAAATGTTCCTTGGCATTAGGTCTGTTGCTTCTTTATCATGATTTTGACTTGAGTCCTTGACTGACTCTAATATGGTTTCTATCAAACAAAAGTATCTTTCCTTGTTTTCCAAATTGAAGATTCTATTTTTACTCCACAATGTACTTCTAGTGCTTCTTTTGTAGCAAGTTATCTCATTATAGGGGGGTTATATGATCTCTCTTATCATCCTTTGTGTGGATGGAGATTGATTGGATTTTTTATGGATATCATTATTGTATTTCATCTCTCTTTTGGGGAGGATTTTTGTCCCACTAGGTTTTCTTCTTTTCTTTGTTTGTGATATATTGCATTGCATTTGTATATGGGTACCTAACATAGCCTCATAGTTGGGACCCATCTTTGTGTCATTTGCATAATAATCTACTCCCTAAGTTTCACTTATGGGGGGGTGTTAGTTTGAATGGGGTTATTTCCTAAATAGTTCTTAGTAAGGACCTATTCACATTATTATAAGTTTACTTAGGAGTTAAGTTTCCTAGGTGTCATTTCTAGAAACTAGTATTAATGGGGTCATGTCTCATTAATTAGCTTATAGTTATATCTAAGCATTTAATATTTCACTTATGCATTTAAAATTATGCATTAGGCATTTAATGTTTGCATCCAAGGTGGTTATCCTACCTCCTCTCACCTTGCCTATATAAACAAGGTGCTTCTACATTTGTAAATCATCTCATGTATCTCATCATGTTCTAGAGATTCTAGATCAATTCATCATAGATCAACATTTGATCAAATTGTCTTCTTGCTCATGTTGCAACACTTCTTGTCCATGTGGATGGTGTCTTTCTTGGTTTGATCCTTTGAAGTCTGTACAGCTTCATTTGGGTTATTGTTCATTCATATTTCCAACAATTAAAAGTGGATCTAAACCCACAAGAAGCTAGGAAGAAAGAGAAATGATAAATTAGCAAAGGAGGATAATTTTTTATCCAACAAGAGCTTGGAAGGAGAGTAATAAAATGTGAAAAAATGTAGATGTATTTAACCTTGCATAAGGGCATGTCATGGATAGAATTGTTAAGTGAAAAGGATAGTTCTACTATCTAGCATAAACCCTCACCTAGATGGTTGGTGCAGTAGGATCCTAGGTTACAAGTGATAAAGGTCATATCAATGCAAGATTTAACTTTGATGAAAACTAGTTTTCCACTAAATTGGGGAGCTACCAAAATTTTCCTTCTTGCAATAATGTTTATTGATTATTTATGGGGAGTTCTTTCTATTAATTTTAATAGTTGTTTATAAATGCTCAATTTTTTTGCAACTAAAAAAAAATAAAAATTAATTACATATTATTTTTAATGTTAAGAGTCAAACAAGGAATTTTCCCATAGGAGGCCTTTGTGTCTATAAAAAAGGAAACATGCGATTGTAAAAATGGAGAGCAAGAGGGAGTTGAAGGAATTCCTCCTTCTTATATAAATAAAAGAGTATTAGATGTTCCAAGTGGATGTTTTTTCAATGTATGTTGTGTTCATTTAGTTTTAGTAGTTAAAGCCTAAGTTTATGAGAATATAGGACATTGTTTTAGATAATACATATCACATTGTATGGCATAGTCTTGGCCAACATAGTGTGTTCTACTTAAAAATCACATACTTTAATGGCCAAATAATCAATAACAATTTTTTGTTGGTGTAGGTTTTTATTTCCTAGTGGGTTAATTTCTTTTTCCTTAGTCTTGGGTTTTTCCTACACTTTAATTAATATTTCTTAGGATAATAAAGTGAGTTTATTACTAGGACATAAGTGATGATGCATCTCCTTCATTAAAGGGTGGAACACTTTCCACTTTTTATGGCATCCTCCACTTTTTGTGGTTGATTCCTATTGGTTGGATTTGCCACCTACATCCTCTCCTTAGATCTATATAAGCTCACTACCTAGCTTGTGTTTTCATCTCTTTTGCATCATCTTTTCAGCTTAGAAGCTCTTAATGTAATACTACCACATCAAAATTTCATAATCTCTCGGAGTCATGGTTTGAATTCTTTATGTTTTTCCAGTTTATGTAACTTTGATTCTCTTAAAAAGCTCCTTGGGTTATTCAATCTTTTTCAAATTTCTAACATGGTATTAGAGATTTTATTTTGAGAAATCTAAGTTCATAGGTTCCTAATTGAGAGATCGAGAAATTTCTTGTAATATCTTGTAAATCCTCATTTTCTCTTTTCTTACATTTTGAACGATCTGGAGAATCATAAAGGGTTTGCAAAGATCCAATAACCTCTTCATATTGCATATGTGTTTTGTGAGATCCCGATGATTGCAGAATTTTTGGTTATACTAGCATTATATTTTACTACTCCAATGCGTCTAGAAGGATCGAGAAAGTCAAGATTGGCTTTCATTTCATCCAAATTGGAGATCATTTGATAAAGTTGCAAACAAGGATTTGAAGCTCAGATCTGGTGAATAGGTTTTTCCATGAGCATTTTTGGCCATAAAGGACCTTGACATTGCGTTTATGAGGTTGAGGACATGAATTTTGATATAAAATTTGCCTATATTTGGAAAAAGTTATTTTCAAGGCAAAAAAAATTATCCGGGGAGTTGTACCCCTAGGTTGTGCAAGTACGACAATTTTATTAAAAAATTATACAAAAAAATTTATCAACAGTTTATTAAAAAAAATTAAATATATATATAAGCGTTCAAAAGTGCTTAGCACTTGCTTAAGCACCTAGTGGCTAAAGAATTTTCTATGGGCTTATAGCCCCATGGCCCTTTGAGTTGTTGCAGCCTTAGGTCGTGGCCACAACCAAGCAATTGTTAAAAGGTCGTCAGCATTTTATGTAACAATGGGTTTAAAACCTTAATCGCAAACCTTCTACATTTATCGTGAGTGGTTAAAATGAAACCATCGCCGACCATTAGCCAGTGCACCACTCAAGCTCTACTTAGCCACTACCTCAACCGGTAGCACTGCCTAACGGCCACCAGGGGAGCCCTATAGCCCAAATTGGGCCTTTTTTCAATTTTGCATAACTTTTCACTAGGATATCAATTTTTTTGAAAATGAGATATCGTCTGAAAGTTGGAGATGGGCACTTTCCATCCATGGAGGGATTGAGAATATTTTTTGTCAATTTTTACCTGATATTTTAGGTTGAAGTTGCTTGTGCTAATTTCTTCAACATGCCATAACTTTCACCCCGGTGCTCCGATTTTCAGAAACGAATAGGTGTTGGAAAGGCATCGAAGAGAACTACACAACTATAAGGCTAATTTTCCAGATTTTTTTTCAAGTTCATTTTGTATCTGAATTTGTAATTTTGGAAATTTTGAGCCTATTGCTCGCATTGTTTCTTGGAAAAGTCTTTGTAATCACACTAAACTATAAAGTGCCAACCTTATAATATTTTGTGGGGGTGATTTTTGGTACTAGTGAAAAGGGTGGGAGTGTATTGATGTTATTTTGTTATTCTTGGGGGATTTACATGCACTTTATAATCATAAACTGAGATAAATTTCCATTTAATAGGGGTTTAATTGTGTATCTTAAACTTCATCCCTCTATTATCAAAGTAAATTCAAAGAACTATTTGTCTTGGAAACAAGGGATAAAGAATCACTACCTTGAGTGAGATCTACTACCTTATCTCCTTGGACTCATTCCTGGGCCAAGTGACATTGATCAGAAGAATGCATGGTTTAATAATAATGACATAGTCTATGGACTAATATGTCTTACTATTTATTATTATACTCTACATTGCATAGAGCACACTGAGTTCCCTTTCACTGCTTGGACCATCATCCAATAGTTGTATGGATACATTGAATCTTCATCTAAAAGTGATGTTTCCTTAGAGAACTAGGCTATTATGGATGATACCGAGACTCATGTTGTCTCATATTGTGTGGATAAATTTTGCGTGAATGATCAATTCATTGATACCCCATCACCATCACTTGTTGCAACTTCAAATTCTAGAGATGCTTCTTCGAGGGCCTCTAGTGATTCATTGAAGCAAAATCATTTATGTCTTCTGGATTCAATCCATTGGGACCAATTTCTAGTAGAAATTTCTTGTTTGTTTGTAGATTCCCTCATTTTGGATCTAGATGACATTATTGAGGACATACATCTTCTCTTGGAGGACCATTTTTTTCCTTGGATCTATTTCTACTACAGAGTTCAGTGTTGCTTCTTCGAAAGCTTCTAATGACTTCTAGCGGTAGAACATCCATACTCTTCCTGATTTAGTTTTGTGGGATGATCTCTTGACAAGAATTTCAAAATCGTTTATGGAGACACATGTATATTTCAGATTTGGAGGACACATTTGAGTGGTTATCTCTCCTCTTTGATGACAGTCACTACACAATTGTTGTCAAACCATCATTGTCTTTGGATCTTTCTCTACATCAGTATCTAGGAGATTCCGATTTGTCATATTTAATAGTGTGGCCTAGAGCACCTTATTTGATTGTGAAAAATTTTAGCATCGACATGGGGGTACTTGATCCAACTTCAGAGACTTCACACATTTTACACTTTCTTCCTTCATATTCCTTTCAAGAATTAAGAGATAGCTTGCATGCAACATTGGTTTTGTTTCTTCCTAAGGGGAGGAACATTTTTTGACATGATCATGGACCATCTTCTATGTCCAATTTCAAGCATCTACCATTGGATCTCTTTGGGTGGGCTACTTAGTCCTTCTCTTCTTCTCTCTTTATTCTTGAGGGTTGTTCTCTCTCTATTTGTGGGGGCGCTTCTTCTTCTTTGGGGGGTAATTATATATGTACATGGTTACTTAACATGGCCTCATTTTTCAGGACCCATCATCTTTTACATCCTCTTAAGCTATGCTTAAGGGGGGTGTTGGTGTAGGTTTTTATTTCCTAGTGGATTAATTTATTTTCCCTTAATCCTAGGTTTTTCCTACAATTTTATTAATCTTTCTTAAGGTAATAAAGTAAGTTTATTACTAGGAGATAAGTGATGTGATGTCCCCTTCCTTAAAGTGTGGAACACTTTCCACACTATTCTTAAGGGGGGTGTTGGTGTCTAGGTTTTTATTTCCTAGTGGGTTAATTTATTTTCCCTTAATCCTAGGTTTTTCCTACAATTTTATTAATCTTTCTTAAGGTAATAAAGTAAGTTTATTACTAGGAGATAAGTGATGTGATGTCCCCTTCCTTAAAGGGTGGAACACTTTCCACTTTTGGTGACATCTTCCACTTTTTGTGGTTGATTCCTATTGGTTGGATTTTCCACCTACATCATCTCCTTAGTTCTATATAAACTCACTACCTAGCTTGTATTTGCATCTCTTTGGCATCATATTTTCAGCTTGGAAGCTCTTAATGAATTTTTTTCATATCGACATTGCATAATCTCTTGGAGCCATGGCTTGAATTCTTTATGTTTTTCAATTTATGTAACTTTGATTTTCTCTTTAAAATTTCCTTGGATTATTCAATATATTTTAGATTTCTAACATTTTTACTTCATCCACATTAAAAAAGTATAAATAATTATCCTATTTTATTGAATAAATTTACCTATGATTATTGAACTAAATAATACGTAAAAATAAATAATATCATATTTAAATAATTTTACTAATAAATTTAAAAATGTTAATTACTTTATATACCAATCAAATCAAAGTAAACAAATTAAAAAATCATAAATATAAATATGTCCAACTTTGATCCCATACAATTGGATACATTATTCCCAAATAATGTACAAATCATATTATAGAATATAATATATAAATTTGTGTTGCTGAATATACCATTATTGTTAATGATATAACTAAAAATAAAGAAAATTGATTATATCATCCAAAAATTGAAACATCTCATTACACCAAAATTCCCTATAATGAAGATCTTCATGCTTGTGAAGCATATCATTGTAGTGCTCTTCTAATGCTTGAGTTTTTATTGTAGATAATGTTAATGTTTGCACCTTGCTCTTTGTCTTGATAATGTTTTCCTCCTCTCCCATCACAAGGTAAACCTTTGAGCAACCATACACTCTTATCTTCTCTACACTCTTCAAATTCCAATAATATTGTGGAAACCTTTGCAATGCCTCACACTTCATTATTGTCATTATCTTGAATGAAGGCAACACTCCTTTTTCCACTATTGGAAACTGCTCTATCTTCTCCACCTCCACCACTAGAAATACTTCAAGCTTAGGAAATCATCCCCCATTGCCAAATTCCTCTAGGAACTTCTCCATGTTTTAGATTTGAAAGTCTATGTAAGGTAGTAGTTGTTTCAGCATCTCACATCTGAAAAAACTAATATAGCTCAAATGTTGAATTTCACAAAATGAATAGAGGACATGTTGTACATAATAGAGGAATTTTTTATATATGTTGAAATTCACAAAACAAATAGAGGACATTGGTGTACATAATAGAGGACATTGTTGTGCATAATAGAGGACAAAATGAATAGAGGAATTTTTTATATATGTCATTTTCATTTAGTTTTGGTGGTTAAAGCCCAGGTTTATGAGAATAGAGGACATTGTTGTACATAATAGAGGTCACAATGTACAACATATTCTATAGGCAAAGATAAGAAATGTGGTGTAGTTGAGTTTGGCAAGGGACATAATGGAGTGGAGCAATCTTAGCTAACATGGTTCATTCTACTTAAAAGTCGCATACTTTAATAACTAAATAGTTAATAGCACTTTTTCACTTTATCCATACTAAAAAAATATAAATAATTTCCCTATTTTATTGAATAAATTTACCTTTGATTATTGAACTAAATAATATTAAAAAATAACCAATATCATATTTAACTAATTTTTCTAATAAACTTAAAAATAATTATTATTTTATATACAAAACAAATCAAAATAAAAAAATTACAATTTAATAACTAGCACTTGCACCTAAAGGAGGTTCAAGGATTACGCCGACAAAAAACTATCTGTATGTTAATATGTTAGAGAGTTAAAGTGATTCCTTATTTCCATATAACAAATATACTATTAGATGTTCTAAGTGGATTTTTTTTGGTAAACATTTTTTTCATTTATTTTTAGTTCTTAATTAAAGCTTTCAATTTTATGAGAATAGAGGATATTTTCATAAATAATTTGGATAATTCCTATTTTATCAATACTCTTTATGGAATTTAAATTTCAAGTTCAAAGTTTCATCTACACCAATCTGGTATCAAGCATACTAAGATGCTCAAAGTGAAGAATTTATGGGAAGACTTTTGAAAAGCTTAGAAGGTAGCTATGGGTATGGGTGTCAATGCAAATATAGAGTTGTGTCATGATGTAAAAAGACGATAACCACATTGGAAGAAAAAATAAGACAAAATAAAAGGTAGAAGAAAATAACATACCAACATTTAGAAAGCTACAAAATTAGAGTTCAAGTTGGAGTTATGGTGGATGTTGTCCGGTAATATGAGACATGCAATAATAAAAAGGGAAAATAAAAAGAAAATTCTAGCAAAGGTCTTGAAGTGTTATGAGAGGGAAAAGAAATAATGTGAGAATAAATACACACCTTGTGAGAAAGAGATGATTTTAGAGAGGAAATTCATAGATTCTAGGATTAGTTGATGAATAGAGGTACCCTAGAAAAATGAAATATTAAATCCCTTAATGATTTGTCAAAATTATTAGAGAATGGAAGGTCTTTAAAGGTGATTTATAAAAAGAGAGAGAGGAGATAGATGAATGAGATGAAGTTAAAGTGAATGAATGGGATGAAGATTTTGAGTTGTGTTACCCTAAAGAAAGGGAAAATATTGAGAATTATAATGAGAGAGAAGAAGAATTCAAAGACTATAATGAAGAGGGATGATTGACCTTTCACAAGACATGGAGCAAGATGTTTTAGTAGTGGAAGCATTCCACATTAGAGATGAAGCTACAATAAAGATATTTTTAGGATCCCATATGTAATGAACTCTAATTAGCTTTAGGGAACACAATAGACAAGAAATAGCTAGAAGGATAACTTGAAAATCAAGTATTATTAATGAAAATAGAGAAGAATACAATCTATTTCTTGGAAAAGAAATGGGAATGATTGTGAAAATGAGTAGAAGCATATATATTTGTTGTGTAGAGAAGGAGAGAGCACCTATGAGAATTTTTGGTTCCCTTTACTTGATTTCTATTTTTAATAGTTTATATTCAAGTGCAATAGAAGATACTGGAGGATGATCATTAGAGGTGAGTCTAAGTCCATAAGAAGCTAGGAAGAAAGAGAAAGAATAAATTGGCAAAGGGGGGCGATTTTTTATTCAACAAGAGCCTAGAAGAAAAGGAAGAAAATGTGAAAAAATGTAGAGGTATTTAATCTTATGTAAGGGCATATCATGGCTAGGATTTTTAGGTGAAAAGGTCAGTTCTACCATCAAGCATAAACTCTCACTTAGATATTTGGTGTAGTAGTATCCTTGGCTATAAGTGATAAAGGTCATATCGATGCAAGATTAAATTTTGATGTAAACTAGTTTGTTGCTAAGCTAGGGAGCTACTAAAATGTTCCTTCTTGCATTAATAAGTTTATTGGGGATTTGTGTGGACTTCTTTCTATTAATTTTAATAGTTGTTAATAAATATTTAGTCTTTGTACAAGTAAAAATAATATTTGTTAACTAGATACTATTTTTAGTGCTAAGAGTCAAACTAGGAATTTTCTCATAAGAGGCCTTTGGGGCTATAAAAAAGGGAACATGTGATTATAAAAGGGGGGAGCAAGAGGGAGATGAAGGGATTCCTTCTTCTTATATAAAAAAAGAGAGTATTAGATGTTTCAAATGGATGATTTTTTTATATATGTTGTGTTCATTTAGTTTTGGTAGTTAAAGCCTAGGTTTATGAGAATAGAGGACATTGTTGTACATAATAGAGGTCACAATGTATGACATATTCTATAGACAAAGCTGAGCAATGTGGTGTAGTTGAGTTTGGCAAGGGACCTAATGGAGTGGAGCAATCTTGGCTAACATGGTGCATTTTACTTAAAAATCACATAATTTAATAGCCAAATAGTCAAATAGCACTTTTTCACTTTATCCATACTAAAAAATTATAAATAATTGCCCTATTTTATTGAATAAATTTACCTTTGATTATTGAACTAAATAATATGTAAAAATAACCAATATCATATTTAATTAATTTTACTAATAAAATTAAAAAATAAGAATTACTTTATATACAAAACAAATCAAAGTAAACAAATTACAATTTAATAAATATAGATATACTATTTCGAAATAATGTATAACTCATGTATAATTTTTTGTTGTCGAGTTTGAATGATACAAATCAAAACAAAACAAATTGATTAACGTCTTTCAAAAACTGAAATATCTCCTTGCACCAAAATTCACCGTAAAACTCATCTTGACGCCGGCGAACCGTATCATTGTAGCGCTCCTCTAATGCTTGCGTTTCTTTGGTAGATAATGTTATTGTTTGCACCTGGGTGAAGTTCTCTTCCTCTGCCATGACTTGAAGAACCTTTGAGCAACCGTATACTCTTATCTTTTCTACACTATTCAAACTCCAGTAACCCTGCGGTAACATCTGCAATGCCTCACACTTCATTATTGTCAATGTTTTAAGTGAAGGCAGTGCTCCCTCTTCCTCCATTGGCAACTGCTCTAGCTTCTCTAGCTCCACCAGAGAAAATACCTCCAGCTTAGGAAATGCTTCAGCCTTGCCAAATTCCTCCGGCAACTTCTTTATGTTGGGGCACCTAATTATAGCTAGGTACTCAAGACTCTCAAGTGTGTGCAAGGCAGGTAGTTGTTTCAACATGCCACAGTTGCACAAACTTATGTAGCTCAGATGTTGAAATTCACAAAATGAATTTTCTATGACAAGCAATTGAGGACATACTAGGAAGAGTTTCCTCAATTTTGACATGGCAGTCATGTCATGGGGTAATCTTTCCATATCTCTGAGATGCAAATGAAGACGCTCCATCTGCTTCATGCTTCCTAGCATTCCTTCTCGAATTATTCCACCGTTGTTTTGAAACACCAACGTTTTGAGTTGGATTAGGGTGCTTAAATCACTAATTGAAATCTGATTTTTTCCGGACTTATTCCACCCTATATTTGAAGAACCAGATGCATTCAGGTACTCCAGAGACGTAAGGTGTGAGATCCCATAAGGCATGCACTGCAGATGTTCACATAAACTGACGTCCAAAAGTTTTAAGGAAGTCAACTTAGAAATGCCGGATGGGAGTTGTGTAATATCAGATCCCCAAAGATCTAATATTTGAAGATTTTTGAGAGCAGTGACAGAGTTGGGCAGTCTCTTGATTGGTACGTAGGATAACCGGAGGCAAACTAAATGCTTCACACATCCCATGTTTTCTGGCAACGACTTGATGGCAGTCCGTGTCAAATTCAGGACCCTGAGAGCAGTCATACTCCCAATCACCTCTTTTGGAATTTCTGTCAAAGGATTACAACCAAGTAGCAGGCTGCGGATATAGGGAGCCCTGAATGCTTTTGGAACGCTAGTCAAACTGTTGTTCATCAATGAAATTCTGACGTGCCCTGAACTGTCGTGCGCTGGAAATTCAGATAAACCTCTGCCTGCTTGAAAGAAGCATTTTTCAACCTTCTCAGCAATTTGATGTGCTAAATCGTGCAAAACATCATGCACCCTAAAAAGGATCACCTTTCCATTGTGATCCATCTGGACTGGTTCAATAAGGCATCACTCCGCTAACAAATTCACGTATATCTCTCCCATTCGAACAGGATTTGTTCCGGTCACCAACCCTTCTCCAATCCAGTACAATATAACAACTTTAGTAGCGATGATTTGGCCTTCTGAGAAAGAAGCAAGGTAGAGGAAGCACAACTGCAAGGAAATGCCATAGCTGGCCACATCGGCCAAAGCATCGTAGCTTAAACTCAACCTGCTTGAAAGCGTGTCCGAAAGCGAATGTGTAACATCTTTCTGCAACCTCTGGAGTGCGAATTCCCATTCATTTAACTAAGCGATGCCCGCCATTGCGTGCCCGATTAATTTGAGGGCTAAAGGAAGCCCCCCGCACTCCTTGCAGACCTGCCTCGCTATTTTTTGGTCAATGATTCTGTCACTGTGTGGAAAAGCGTGGAAAGAAAACAATCTCCAACTGTCATCCTCGGCTGGGCTTAAGTGTCACACACTAAGGTGTGACTTTTTGCGTGAGTCAAAAAAATATATTTTCGGTTTCCGTTTCCATTTTACTTTTCAGCATGTCACCGTCACCGTCACCGTCACCGTCGGGCTTCGTACCTTCACTGGGCTTCGTGCCTGTTCACTCCCGTGCCTGCATCAATGTTGAATTTTACATTAAGTGAAGTATTTTTTCTCCTATATTTTCTGAAGGTAGCTCCGGTAGGAAGTTTGAAGATTTGTTCACCTGAAATGCTAAGCACGAATTATTTATAGATTTATTTTAAATTTATGCTAAGTTCATTTTATTTTTTTATTTTTTTTTAATTTATATAAAAATGTTTAAGAGGATTAAATAATGTAATGAATTAATAAATTAAATTTAAGAAAATCTATTGTATTAAAATAATTATTATATATTTGAAATGTTTTTATTAAAAAATTGTTCATAAAGATTAATATTAAATCAATTATTATATATTCCTTTTTTTTAACATCAAGGAGGGTAAAAATTTATTAAATCAAGGAAACATTACAAAGCAAGGGCATTAAATGGCCCTATCAAGCTCCACCAAGCGATCCAATTGTTGAGACAAATCTGGGGGTAATTGGCCCCAATCCACCAAATTCCAATCTTGAATATGATCCAACGCCTATTTAGCCAAGCAATCAGTCACCCCATTCCATTCTCGAGGAATATGAGTGAAAGTAATATACTCCAAAGACGCACAGAGGGTGAGAATTTGTTGCACAATCAAAGTCAGTTGCCAGCTCACATCATCCAAACACTGCCTTTTCAGCAAGTTCACCACAACTTGTGAGTCAGACTCACAAATGATCCTTCGCCAACCCAGTTGACTGTCTCATTCCACAGCCAATAAAAAAGCCTGAGCCTCCATAAGATTATTAGTATAGAGGCCCTTATACACAGAAAAGATAAATTGGACCTCGCCATAGCTATCCCTGACAACACCCCCAATCCCAACATGCCCCGGGTTTCCCCAAGAAGAGCCATCGGAATTGATTTTAAGGACATCATGAGGGGGAGGAGTCCATCTCCCCTCCCTATTCACCTTAGGGGTAGGATGTCTACATCTATTACGCATGAGCTGACGCTGCGAAGGAGGAAGATGAAAACGATTACAACAATCAACGTCACGAGGATCCACTAGCACAGTCATATCACACTTAGCCGCAATGGTTTCCCCAAGAGAATGTAGAATTTTCCACCAGAGATGAGGGGCCCTCAGTAACGAATCCTGAAAGATCTGCCTATTCCTTTCCAACCACAAGTTCCAAATAATAAAGGAGGGCCCAAGAGCCCAA
Source organism: Sequoiadendron giganteum (assembly GCA_007115665.2). Taxonomy (NCBI): domain Eukaryota; kingdom Viridiplantae; phylum Streptophyta; class Pinopsida; order Cupressales; family Cupressaceae; genus Sequoiadendron; species Sequoiadendron giganteum. Next base: position 148,777,617 of record VCHN02000014.1, on the reverse strand, counting down.
GCAGCCTGAAGAAAGGTGGTAGAAACAAGGACCTCACCCCACCGTTCCCCAAACTCTGCCAAAGAGGAAGCATGCTAGCAAGCTATATTCCACACCCCCCACCAGAAATGTCAAATCTCCCTAGCGTAGGCACAATGAAAGAAGAGATGGGAGACACTCTCTTCACTACCATGACATAAAACACACATAAAGGGGCCATGAAAACCCCGCTTACATAAATTATCCCAAGTAAGACGCCGGTTCTGAGCCACTAACCACATTAAAAAATTGCACTTGGACCAAGATAGCTTGTGCCAAACTTGCTTCCACCAAGGGACTTCAGTGTCCCCAAACAACTGTCTACCCAATTTCTTATAACCAGCCACCACAGAGTACTTTCTGGACAAATCTGAGCCATCCCAGGCCAAGACATTCGAGCCCCTTAGAGAGTTATAGGCACAGGAAGCCAAAAGCTCAAACAGCTCCCGCCTATCCCCCTTAGACCCTCCAGGCGGCCACTCAGAAGGGTGCTTCCGGCAAAAACTAATAGCCAAGCCACCATGCTGCGCCACCTTATAATGCTCCATAGTATCCCAGCCGGCCGCAATAAATACATCGCATAGGGACTGGAGGTGAGGACAAGAAGAGAGAATAGAAGGGTGACCATCCCAAGAATCCACCCAAAAAAGAGCTTGTGACCCTGAATGACAAAACCAAAAAAGCACACCCTTAATCAGCTACTCCCCCACTTTCAAAGTATGCCAGATCATAGACCCACTCCCTTCCAGAGCATAGCGAGGAACCTCAAAAGAGGTAACACCCCGAAGATATTTATGGTTGAGAATATGAGCCCATAACTGATGTTGATTGGTACACCATCGCCAATATAGCTTGGCAGCGAGAGCTTTCCCATTCAAAATGGCAGAGCGTAAACCAAGCCCACCCTCCTGCTTCGGTCTACACACAAAATCCCACTTAACAAGGCTCCACTTGGGGGACAACAAATTGCCACTCCAAAGAAATTGGCGAGAAAGAGCATCAAATTCCTTAAGGAAATACATAGGAGCCGCTTGAACAAAGCACCTATAGGTGGGGAGGGCCTGGATAACAGACTTGAGAAGAGTCACCCTAGCAGCAGTAGGCAGCCAGCGATGAGTCCAATAAGTAACCTTCCTCTGAAGCTTATCAAGCAACAACTGCCAGGAGGACCTAGGCTGATGGCCAACAGCAAGAGGAATGTCTAGGTAGACAAAGGGAAGAGACCCAATTTCAAAATGCAAAATAGCAACAATTCGTTGTTGGATGGCAAGAGGAGTATTAAAGAAGAATATGGACGACTTTTGCTCATTGACTTTCTGTCCCGAAGCCACAAGATAGTCATCCAAAGCATTCCTGAAGGATTCAGCCTCCCTAATACGAACCAATACCATAAAAGAGGTGTCATCCACAAATTGAAGATGGGAAAGCTTTGGAGAGTCCATCCCCCACTTCCACCCATGAATCAAACCGTGAGAGACCTGAGATTTAAGAAGCCGACCAAGCCCCTCAGCCATAATAATAAACAAATAAGGTGAGAGCGGATCTCCCTGACGAAGGCCCCTAGTAGCCCCAAAAAGCTCTGAAGGTTCCCCATTCACAATAACTAAAAAGGAGGAAGAGGTCACACAACTCAAAACCCAGCTCACCCATTTAGGGGAAAAACCAAAGGCCAAAAGAATCTTCTGAAGAAAACTCCATTTAACTCTGTCATAAGCTTTGGCCATATCCAACTTGATAAACATAGACCTATCCTGAGAGGTAGCCATGGAATGAATGGCTTCAGACGCAACCACACCCCATCCAAAATTTGACGACCAGCCACAAAGTCGCCTTGCTCCTCCGAAATGATCACCGACAGGCAAGATTTGAGCCTCTCAGCAATCAACTTCGTAATAATCTTATACACCACATTACAGAGCGCAATAGGTCTAAAGAAATCGGGTCGGTCAGCCCCTTCCTTCTTAGGAATGAGAACAAAAAAGGTAGCATTCATTGCACGAAGCATCTGCTTACTATGGAGAGACTCACAGACCACTTCCAACACATCAAGCTTCATAATATCCCAAAACTCTTGAAAAAACTCAACAGGGAAACCATCAGGACCAGGGGCTTTTCCCTTGTTCATCCCAAACACCACCTCTTCAACCTCTGACAAAGTCACAGGCCGAATAAGAGAAGCATTCAAACCATGGGAGATTAAAGAGGGAATGCAAGCCAGGACCCTATTCTCTGCCGCCTCCACAGGGAGTGAGTCCTCTTTGAACATATTAGAGTAGAACTGGCAAGCCTCTCCAGACAAAGCCTGTTGTGAAGAAATTGAGAGACCCTCAGAATTAACAAGAGAAGGGATAAAACACTTATTTCGACAAGCTTGCGCCGAATGATGGAAAAATGAAGTATTTCTATCACCCTCTTGAAGCCAATCAATTCTAACCTTTTGTTTCCAGAAGATCTCTTCACAAAGCTCCCATTCCTCCACCAGTTTTAGGGCCTGAGCCTCAGCATGACCAAGGGCCTTCGAGAAACCCAAATCCCAGATCTGGCGGGTAATAACAATAAGGCGATCCTGCGCCTCTCTTTTTCTGGCCCAAAAATTACCAAAACACAACCTATTCCAACGCTTTAGGTGATGCTTGACATATTGCAGCTTCTTAACCAGGCAATACATAGTAGTACCATACGTAGGGGCACCATCCTGCCACCACTTAGCAATAAGATCTCCCAAGGATGGGTCACGTAGCCACATAAGCTAGAATTTGAAAGGAGGATACTTTGGACTTGGGAAGGCAGAAGTCAAAAGCTTTATTGGCCAATGATCAGAGCCACACCAATCCAGAATCTCAGAAGAAATAACCAAGCTACCTCTAACCCAAGAGCAAGAGACAAGGAAACGATCAAGCCGCTGGGAGATCGCTTCAAGCCCACTCCATCTATTATTCCAAGTGAAAGTTTCGTTAAAGGGTTTAACATCCACCAGAGCAAGAGAGTCCACATTAGCCCGAAACAGGTCTGAAGCAGGGCCAAGCCTAGGAAACCCTCCCCTTTTCTCCTCCAAGCTCAACATTGCATTGAAATCACCAGCTAAGATCTAGGGCAAAAAGGGTGCACAAGACCTAACATACCTGATATGGTCCCAAAGCTGGGTTTTACCCCGAATGTCAATCGAAGCATAAACATTACTGACTAAAATAGTCTCTCCAGATTCCAAAACAGAAGCCACCACAGAAATAGCAGACTGACTTGAGATCCACCAGCGAGGAATAACCTTACGAGGGTCCCAGAAAAGAGCCAGACCCCCAAAGGTTCCCTTAGACCCAATACACTGGCACTAGCCTGTAAACCAAATATGAGGGGCTTGTTGAAGCATGAGATCCACCCGAAGCTTAGTTTCCTAAACACAAAAAATATCAAGAGAATGCACCATAATCAAATCTTGAATAGCCTTTTGACAGGGGGTGCTATTCAACCCCCTTGCATTCCATGAGAGAATAATCATAAGGAAGGTTGAGAGAAATGGGCCTCGAGGGTCTTAACAGACCCAGATTCCACCAACAAATCTCCAGTAAATTTAAGCTTGTCAGCATCCTTCTTACGACCAGCTTTCAAAGAATTATCAAAATGGCCCTTCTTGAGAGGGCGTTGCTGGATCCCCAAAGCAAGAGATGCTCCCCTACCTTTACCTGAGGAAAACACTGCCTTAGCTAAATCTGCTAAAACAATATCATCTTGCCCATTTGTAGAGGCCCCAGGAGGCTCAGAAATCCGCTGCTCTAAAACCGGAGAGATATGCTGAACAACAATTGCTTGCTCCAGCCCTATATCCAGCCCACCAGCCATACCTGTGTCCCCAGAAGAAATCTCAATAGGGATCCCTTCCTCCGGAGACTGATTGTCCAGGGCCTCAAACCGATTAAAACCTTGGTCACTCTACCTATCCTTATGGGCTCGCTTATGACCCCTCCCTTTGTTTCTTTGCTTAACAAGAATAAAGCCATCCTTATCCGACCCCCTCTCAGCCATAGGCGCCTTGCCTTTATCCCCTTTATCCATCGAAGGCCCAGAAGGAGGCGAAGAGGAAGCCCCAGCCGCTTTGGGTGCCCGAGGACACTGGTGCTAAAAGTGTTCGTACTCGTGACAAAAGTGACAATGAAAAGGAAGGGACTCATAATCCAAAGATTGAATCCACGAGGCAGAGCCAATGCAAATCTCTAAAGAATCTGGCAGAGGGTTATTTAAATCAATTTCAACGCAGATGCGAGCATAAGAGAATACCTTTTTATCCAAAGTATTTTGGGCGATGGCAGCTGGCTTCCCCAACAAGGCAGCAATCCGATGCAAAATATCCTCTCTCCAGAACTCCAAAGGCAGCCATCGAAGACGAACCCAAACAGGAACTCGTGTAGGAAGATCCTCTGTCGCATTAAACCCTACATGTCAGGGCTTAATGAACAAGCCCACATGATTGTAGAAATACGGTCCTCCCTCGAAAACGTGATTGCGATCCGAGATGCAAGAGAAATCAACCATAAAATAGCCATTCCCAGCCACCAACAACTCGAAATCACCCTCAAC
>VCHN02000014.1:148639490-148772927 GCA_007115665.2 Sequoiadendron giganteum | reverse complement strand
ACTCAAATATCCTTAGCTAGCTCATGTTGTCGGTTCTTCGGAGGTCCGGAGTGGGATCTACCCCATACCTTAAGTTTGAAATGTTTTGAAGGACTTAAGGAGAAAGTCCGACAATTGACATTTGAAAGTTTTACTTGGCTATCAAGAGTCAAGTGTCGGGTCTACTATTTATTATTTATTCTTAAGAGTTGACATTTAGCAAGACAAATCCCTGAAGCCCGATGTTCGAAAATCATTACACTTCCAAATTCATTGATCTTTTTAGGAGCATTCTTTATGAAATCATTCTATCTATTAAGTAAATATGACTTTTTTCATGGTCTTGAGGATTGGGTGTCGGAGATCCTTCATACCTAATGCATTCTTGACAATTTTCTTTGCTTAAGTGATATTCCCAACATGCGAAGTCTAAAAGACATTTCAAGAATCTGGGTTCGGAGATACATCATACCCCTTTCTTATGATCTTCTTTAGACTTAAGAGGTGTGCTCAATCTGTGAATTTCGAAAGGCATTTTGGAGTTTGGGGTTTAGAGATCTCATTTACGGGCTACTATAACATTTGAAGTATTGGTTAAATTGAACCTTTGTAACCTGAAGTCGATTTGTGTTTTTCCTACTCAACTTAGATTTTGAGAATGATTTAATAAAGGTATGCTTATCATTCTCATCATTTTGAATGAAGGCAGTTAATCATGATTTTGGATATCATAGGTCGAGGATCCATCATAGTTCATACCTTAATAAGGAATCATGTAAAAAGGTCCATCTAATACCTGAAGTCTGAACGTGCATCTTGAAAATAAATATTTTGCTAAGTGTTCATATATTGTCAATAGTCAAAGATTGGGGATACCTCTTACCTCTTTCACCTCTATAAGAAAGGTGGTAAATGGTATCTTTGACATCTGAAACCCGGAGGTCTTAATAAGATTTAATAAAGCCATGGACGAAGGGTCAGGGGTTGGATTTTCACTATACCTTACATTGATTTTTTTAGTGTAAAGGGTAAGTGAAATTCATGACGCCTAAAGTCTGATGCATGTTTAAAATTTCAAAAACGCTAAGGCACAAAAGGGAGGAAAACCTCGGTAAGCTTGAGGCCCAACATCCAAAAGGGTGAAAGACAAAAGAGATCGAGCACTAAAATAGGGATCAGGCCCAATGATAAAGGTATAGCAACATGAATAATCATGAACTTTTGACACCCAAAAGTATACTCAAAAGAAAGAAAACAAGGAAAACAAAAAAGAGATAAGGGGAAAAAGTAAGAGAGGGTAAGGAAAGAAGAAAGAACAAGAGAGAAAAGGAATAAAGAACAACAACAAAACACTAAAAGAAAAGAGGGGGGTCCCCATTTTTCCAAAGACAAAATGGGGTGTGAGTGCAAAGGCACAACAATTCCTTCTTACATTATTGATTTTGATAAAAAATTAGGCAGAATTTATTTTGCTAATTTTAGTAATTGTTTGAAACTACTCAATCTTTTTAGGACTACAAAATCAACCATTAATTATATAATATTTTATATAGTTAAGAGTCAAATTATGAGTTTCAATGGAGGAGGCCTTTGAGGCCATAAAATGAGGATGCAGATTGTAAAGGGGAGCATGAGAAAGTTAAAGGGATTCCTCATTCCCATATAATAAATATATTATTAGATGTTCTATGTGGATTATTCTTTTGGTATACATTTTTTCATTTAGTTTTAGTTCTTAATTAAAGATTGATTTTATGAGTATAGGAGATTGCATAAATACTTTGGATAATTCCTATTTTATCAACATTCTTTATGAAATTTAAATTTTAAGTTCAAATTTTCATCTACACCAATTTAGTATCAAGCATCCTAAAATGCTAAGAGTAGGGAATTTATGAGAAGAATTTTGAATATCTTAGATGCTATCTATGGCAATGGGTGTCAATGCAAATATAGAGATGTTAAAAAGAGGATAACCAAGTTAGCAGAAAAAATAAAACAACAAAGGTAGAAGAAAATAAAAGACCAACAAAGAAAGCTCCAAAAAATAGAGTTTGAGTTGGAGTTATGGTGGATGTTGGAGTAATATGAGACATGCAATAATAAAAATAAAAATAAAAATAAAATTATAGCAAAAGCCTTGAATATTTATGATAGGGAACAAAATATTGTTAGAATAAATACTCATCTTGTGAGAAAGAGATGGGTTTATAGAGAAAATCCATAGATTCTAGGATTAGTTGACGAATAGAATTACCTTAGAAAAAGGAAAAAGGAAATCCCTCAATGAGTTGTCAAAATTATTAGTGAATGAAAGGTCCTTAAACATGATTTGTTTAAAAAGGAGAGAGAGGAGATAGTTGAATGGGATGAAGATATTAATTTGTGTTACCTTGAAGAAAGGGAAACTAATGAGAATTATATTGGAAGAGAAGAAGAGTTCAACAACCATAATGAAGAGGGAGGCAACATTTCACAAGAGGTAGAAAAAGATGTAGTAGTGGAAGTAGTCCAGATTAAAATGAATCTAAAACAAAGATAAAGATTTTTAGGAGCTCATATGAACAAAATAGACAAGAAATAGCTAGAGGACAATAGGAAAACTGTATTATTAATGAAAAGAGAGAAGAAGACAATCTCTTTCTTGGAAAAGAAATGAAAATGGTCATGAGGAGTAGAAGCATATATATTTGTTGTGTAGAGAAGGAGGAAGCACTTATGAGAATTTTTGGTTCCCTTCATTTTTATTTTTAATAGTTTATGTGCAAGTGTAATAGAAGATAGTGGAGGATGATCATTAGTGTTAGTGTGAATGGGGTTATTTCCTAACTAGTTCTTAGTAAGGGGTAAAAGTACAAATCCATGTCACACTTTCAGCCAACTTATTAGCATAACTGTATTTAAGTATTTCTAACTAAAAATCAATTTTGGTCAAACATATAATCTAGTAAGATTCATTCTAGCTAAGTTAGATACTTTCACAACTTTTTCAACTAAAATTGTTGGCTAAAAGTACATGGAGCACCACTGTGAGTCCAATTTACCAAAAAAATAAAATTATTTGAAAAACTTGAAGTTTTAATAACTCTTACTAATGTAAATAACTTTTTTTTTAAATATAAAAATACCCTTTTGTAGATCCATAAGTGTAGTTTTCAAAAAAAATAAAATTAATAGTTTAATTTTTATTTTTACTAAAAGTAGGTTATCAGCAAAAAATATTAGGTTGATTACCATGCCAAGGAAAAATACTAAAACTTATTAAAAAATATGAACCACTAGATAAAAGAATCTATTTCAAGATGGTATAATTTTTTTTCCATTTTAGATAAATATTTGATATGAAAGCTGACATCCAATGGAAACAACTATTTTTTGATTCACGCATATTTTAATATTTATTTTAAAATATATATTTATCAAAATTGGAAAAAAAAAATATCCATGCACCAAAGTTTCAAGTTATAAATATAGACAAAAAATTTGAAAGAAAAAAATAAAATTTACTATAAAAAGTTTGACATCTCATGCAACTTCATTTTTCAGCATTTTATTAGCAACTAAATTATAGTATTAATTTATTAAAAACTAGTTTAAAATATTTTTTTTAAAAAAATACAAACATAAAATATACTAAAACATATGTATTTTACTAGTTTACATCATTTCAAAATTCAAAACATATATGCCACTTTTTAGTGATTCAAGTTAAAAAGTTGGATCAGTGTTGGTTGTTTCCTTTATAAAGTGTGACACATTTTTGTGTGTTTACCCTAAGGACCTATTCACATTATTATAAGTTTACTTAGGAGTTAATTTTACTAGGTGTCATTTCTAGAAGCTAGTATTAATGGGGTCATGTCACATTAATTAGCTTATAGTTATCTAGGCATTTAATATTTCACTTATGCATTTAAAATTATGCATTAGGCATTTAATGTTTGCATCCAAGATGGTTATCCTACCTTCTCTCACTTACCTATATAAACAAGGTACTTGTACATTTATAAATCATCTCATGTATCTCATCATGTTCTAGATATTCTAGATCAATTCATCATAGATCATCATTTGATCAAATTATCTTCTTGCTCATATTTCAACACTTTCTTGTTCATGTGGATGGTGTCTTTCTTGGTTTGATCCTTTGAAGTGTGCGCAACTTCATTTGGGTTATTGTTCATTCATATTTCCAACATGGTATCAAAGCTACTTGGCCATGAAAACTCCATCTCATATTGGGAAGTTGAGTTGAGGCAGATGTGAACATTCATCAATGCATGCACTTTTTCCTTTTTTGCATGCATTAGGTTTGCATTTTCTCTACACCTCATTTCAATTCCAGATCATTTCTCAATTGACTGTTGGTTCATAGATTCCAGAGTTGTGCTAGTTTGCGAGTTTTTCAAATGTTCCTTGGCATTAGGTCTGTTGCTTCTTTATCATGATTTTGACTTGAGTCCTTGACTGACTCTAATATGGTTTCTATCAAACAAAAGTATCTTTCCTTGTTTTCCAAATTGAAGATTCTATTTTTACTCCACAATGTACTTCTAGTGCTTCTTTTGTAGCAAGTTATCTCATTATAGGGGGGTTATATGATCTCTCTTATCATCCTTTGTGTGGATGGAGATTGATTGGATTTTTTATGGATATCATTATTGTATTTCATCTCTCTTTTGGGGAGGATTTTTGTCCCACTAGGTTTTCTTCTTTTCTTTGTTTGTGATATATTGCATTGCATTTGTATATGGGTACCTAACATAGCCTCATAGTTGGGACCCATCTTTGTGTCATTTGCATAATAATCTACTCCCTAAGTTTCACTTATGGGGGGGTGTTAGTTTGAATGGGGTTATTTCCTAAATAGTTCTTAGTAAGGACCTATTCACATTATTATAAGTTTACTTAGGAGTTAAGTTTCCTAGGTGTCATTTCTAGAAACTAGTATTAATGGGGTCATGTCTCATTAATTAGCTTATAGTTATATCTAAGCATTTAATATTTCACTTATGCATTTAAAATTATGCATTAGGCATTTAATGTTTGCATCCAAGGTGGTTATCCTACCTCCTCTCACCTTGCCTATATAAACAAGGTGCTTCTACATTTGTAAATCATCTCATGTATCTCATCATGTTCTAGAGATTCTAGATCAATTCATCATAGATCAACATTTGATCAAATTGTCTTCTTGCTCATGTTGCAACACTTCTTGTCCATGTGGATGGTGTCTTTCTTGGTTTGATCCTTTGAAGTCTGTACAGCTTCATTTGGGTTATTGTTCATTCATATTTCCAACAATTAAAAGTGGATCTAAACCCACAAGAAGCTAGGAAGAAAGAGAAATGATAAATTAGCAAAGGAGGATAATTTTTTATCCAACAAGAGCTTGGAAGGAGAGTAATAAAATGTGAAAAAATGTAGATGTATTTAACCTTGCATAAGGGCATGTCATGGATAGAATTGTTAAGTGAAAAGGATAGTTCTACTATCTAGCATAAACCCTCACCTAGATGGTTGGTGCAGTAGGATCCTAGGTTACAAGTGATAAAGGTCATATCAATGCAAGATTTAACTTTGATGAAAACTAGTTTTCCACTAAATTGGGGAGCTACCAAAATTTTCCTTCTTGCAATAATGTTTATTGATTATTTATGGGGAGTTCTTTCTATTAATTTTAATAGTTGTTTATAAATGCTCAATTTTTTTGCAACTAAAAAAAAATAAAAATTAATTACATATTATTTTTAATGTTAAGAGTCAAACAAGGAATTTTCCCATAGGAGGCCTTTGTGTCTATAAAAAAGGAAACATGCGATTGTAAAAATGGAGAGCAAGAGGGAGTTGAAGGAATTCCTCCTTCTTATATAAATAAAAGAGTATTAGATGTTCCAAGTGGATGTTTTTTCAATGTATGTTGTGTTCATTTAGTTTTAGTAGTTAAAGCCTAAGTTTATGAGAATATAGGACATTGTTTTAGATAATACATATCACATTGTATGGCATAGTCTTGGCCAACATAGTGTGTTCTACTTAAAAATCACATACTTTAATGGCCAAATAATCAATAACAATTTTTTGTTGGTGTAGGTTTTTATTTCCTAGTGGGTTAATTTCTTTTTCCTTAGTCTTGGGTTTTTCCTACACTTTAATTAATATTTCTTAGGATAATAAAGTGAGTTTATTACTAGGACATAAGTGATGATGCATCTCCTTCATTAAAGGGTGGAACACTTTCCACTTTTTATGGCATCCTCCACTTTTTGTGGTTGATTCCTATTGGTTGGATTTGCCACCTACATCCTCTCCTTAGATCTATATAAGCTCACTACCTAGCTTGTGTTTTCATCTCTTTTGCATCATCTTTTCAGCTTAGAAGCTCTTAATGTAATACTACCACATCAAAATTTCATAATCTCTCGGAGTCATGGTTTGAATTCTTTATGTTTTTCCAGTTTATGTAACTTTGATTCTCTTAAAAAGCTCCTTGGGTTATTCAATCTTTTTCAAATTTCTAACATGGTATTAGAGATTTTATTTTGAGAAATCTAAGTTCATAGGTTCCTAATTGAGAGATCGAGAAATTTCTTGTAATATCTTGTAAATCCTCATTTTCTCTTTTCTTACATTTTGAACGATCTGGAGAATCATAAAGGGTTTGCAAAGATCCAATAACCTCTTCATATTGCATATGTGTTTTGTGAGATCCCGATGATTGCAGAATTTTTGGTTATACTAGCATTATATTTTACTACTCCAATGCGTCTAGAAGGATCGAGAAAGTCAAGATTGGCTTTCATTTCATCCAAATTGGAGATCATTTGATAAAGTTGCAAACAAGGATTTGAAGCTCAGATCTGGTGAATAGGTTTTTCCATGAGCATTTTTGGCCATAAAGGACCTTGACATTGCGTTTATGAGGTTGAGGACATGAATTTTGATATAAAATTTGCCTATATTTGGAAAAAGTTATTTTCAAGGCAAAAAAAATTATCCGGGGAGTTGTACCCCTAGGTTGTGCAAGTACGACAATTTTATTAAAAAATTATACAAAAAAATTTATCAACAGTTTATTAAAAAAAATTAAATATATATATAAGCGTTCAAAAGTGCTTAGCACTTGCTTAAGCACCTAGTGGCTAAAGAATTTTCTATGGGCTTATAGCCCCATGGCCCTTTGAGTTGTTGCAGCCTTAGGTCGTGGCCACAACCAAGCAATTGTTAAAAGGTCGTCAGCATTTTATGTAACAATGGGTTTAAAACCTTAATCGCAAACCTTCTACATTTATCGTGAGTGGTTAAAATGAAACCATCGCCGACCATTAGCCAGTGCACCACTCAAGCTCTACTTAGCCACTACCTCAACCGGTAGCACTGCCTAACGGCCACCAGGGGAGCCCTATAGCCCAAATTGGGCCTTTTTTCAATTTTGCATAACTTTTCACTAGGATATCAATTTTTTTGAAAATGAGATATCGTCTGAAAGTTGGAGATGGGCACTTTCCATCCATGGAGGGATTGAGAATATTTTTTGTCAATTTTTACCTGATATTTTAGGTTGAAGTTGCTTGTGCTAATTTCTTCAACATGCCATAACTTTCACCCCGGTGCTCCGATTTTCAGAAACGAATAGGTGTTGGAAAGGCATCGAAGAGAACTACACAACTATAAGGCTAATTTTCCAGATTTTTTTTCAAGTTCATTTTGTATCTGAATTTGTAATTTTGGAAATTTTGAGCCTATTGCTCGCATTGTTTCTTGGAAAAGTCTTTGTAATCACACTAAACTATAAAGTGCCAACCTTATAATATTTTGTGGGGGTGATTTTTGGTACTAGTGAAAAGGGTGGGAGTGTATTGATGTTATTTTGTTATTCTTGGGGGATTTACATGCACTTTATAATCATAAACTGAGATAAATTTCCATTTAATAGGGGTTTAATTGTGTATCTTAAACTTCATCCCTCTATTATCAAAGTAAATTCAAAGAACTATTTGTCTTGGAAACAAGGGATAAAGAATCACTACCTTGAGTGAGATCTACTACCTTATCTCCTTGGACTCATTCCTGGGCCAAGTGACATTGATCAGAAGAATGCATGGTTTAATAATAATGACATAGTCTATGGACTAATATGTCTTACTATTTATTATTATACTCTACATTGCATAGAGCACACTGAGTTCCCTTTCACTGCTTGGACCATCATCCAATAGTTGTATGGATACATTGAATCTTCATCTAAAAGTGATGTTTCCTTAGAGAACTAGGCTATTATGGATGATACCGAGACTCATGTTGTCTCATATTGTGTGGATAAATTTTGCGTGAATGATCAATTCATTGATACCCCATCACCATCACTTGTTGCAACTTCAAATTCTAGAGATGCTTCTTCGAGGGCCTCTAGTGATTCATTGAAGCAAAATCATTTATGTCTTCTGGATTCAATCCATTGGGACCAATTTCTAGTAGAAATTTCTTGTTTGTTTGTAGATTCCCTCATTTTGGATCTAGATGACATTATTGAGGACATACATCTTCTCTTGGAGGACCATTTTTTTCCTTGGATCTATTTCTACTACAGAGTTCAGTGTTGCTTCTTCGAAAGCTTCTAATGACTTCTAGCGGTAGAACATCCATACTCTTCCTGATTTAGTTTTGTGGGATGATCTCTTGACAAGAATTTCAAAATCGTTTATGGAGACACATGTATATTTCAGATTTGGAGGACACATTTGAGTGGTTATCTCTCCTCTTTGATGACAGTCACTACACAATTGTTGTCAAACCATCATTGTCTTTGGATCTTTCTCTACATCAGTATCTAGGAGATTCCGATTTGTCATATTTAATAGTGTGGCCTAGAGCACCTTATTTGATTGTGAAAAATTTTAGCATCGACATGGGGGTACTTGATCCAACTTCAGAGACTTCACACATTTTACACTTTCTTCCTTCATATTCCTTTCAAGAATTAAGAGATAGCTTGCATGCAACATTGGTTTTGTTTCTTCCTAAGGGGAGGAACATTTTTTGACATGATCATGGACCATCTTCTATGTCCAATTTCAAGCATCTACCATTGGATCTCTTTGGGTGGGCTACTTAGTCCTTCTCTTCTTCTCTCTTTATTCTTGAGGGTTGTTCTCTCTCTATTTGTGGGGGCGCTTCTTCTTCTTTGGGGGGTAATTATATATGTACATGGTTACTTAACATGGCCTCATTTTTCAGGACCCATCATCTTTTACATCCTCTTAAGCTATGCTTAAGGGGGGTGTTGGTGTAGGTTTTTATTTCCTAGTGGATTAATTTATTTTCCCTTAATCCTAGGTTTTTCCTACAATTTTATTAATCTTTCTTAAGGTAATAAAGTAAGTTTATTACTAGGAGATAAGTGATGTGATGTCCCCTTCCTTAAAGTGTGGAACACTTTCCACACTATTCTTAAGGGGGGTGTTGGTGTCTAGGTTTTTATTTCCTAGTGGGTTAATTTATTTTCCCTTAATCCTAGGTTTTTCCTACAATTTTATTAATCTTTCTTAAGGTAATAAAGTAAGTTTATTACTAGGAGATAAGTGATGTGATGTCCCCTTCCTTAAAGGGTGGAACACTTTCCACTTTTGGTGACATCTTCCACTTTTTGTGGTTGATTCCTATTGGTTGGATTTTCCACCTACATCATCTCCTTAGTTCTATATAAACTCACTACCTAGCTTGTATTTGCATCTCTTTGGCATCATATTTTCAGCTTGGAAGCTCTTAATGAATTTTTTTCATATCGACATTGCATAATCTCTTGGAGCCATGGCTTGAATTCTTTATGTTTTTCAATTTATGTAACTTTGATTTTCTCTTTAAAATTTCCTTGGATTATTCAATATATTTTAGATTTCTAACATTTTTACTTCATCCACATTAAAAAAGTATAAATAATTATCCTATTTTATTGAATAAATTTACCTATGATTATTGAACTAAATAATACGTAAAAATAAATAATATCATATTTAAATAATTTTACTAATAAATTTAAAAATGTTAATTACTTTATATACCAATCAAATCAAAGTAAACAAATTAAAAAATCATAAATATAAATATGTCCAACTTTGATCCCATACAATTGGATACATTATTCCCAAATAATGTACAAATCATATTATAGAATATAATATATAAATTTGTGTTGCTGAATATACCATTATTGTTAATGATATAACTAAAAATAAAGAAAATTGATTATATCATCCAAAAATTGAAACATCTCATTACACCAAAATTCCCTATAATGAAGATCTTCATGCTTGTGAAGCATATCATTGTAGTGCTCTTCTAATGCTTGAGTTTTTATTGTAGATAATGTTAATGTTTGCACCTTGCTCTTTGTCTTGATAATGTTTTCCTCCTCTCCCATCACAAGGTAAACCTTTGAGCAACCATACACTCTTATCTTCTCTACACTCTTCAAATTCCAATAATATTGTGGAAACCTTTGCAATGCCTCACACTTCATTATTGTCATTATCTTGAATGAAGGCAACACTCCTTTTTCCACTATTGGAAACTGCTCTATCTTCTCCACCTCCACCACTAGAAATACTTCAAGCTTAGGAAATCATCCCCCATTGCCAAATTCCTCTAGGAACTTCTCCATGTTTTAGATTTGAAAGTCTATGTAAGGTAGTAGTTGTTTCAGCATCTCACATCTGAAAAAACTAATATAGCTCAAATGTTGAATTTCACAAAATGAATAGAGGACATGTTGTACATAATAGAGGAATTTTTTATATATGTTGAAATTCACAAAACAAATAGAGGACATTGGTGTACATAATAGAGGACATTGTTGTGCATAATAGAGGACAAAATGAATAGAGGAATTTTTTATATATGTCATTTTCATTTAGTTTTGGTGGTTAAAGCCCAGGTTTATGAGAATAGAGGACATTGTTGTACATAATAGAGGTCACAATGTACAACATATTCTATAGGCAAAGATAAGAAATGTGGTGTAGTTGAGTTTGGCAAGGGACATAATGGAGTGGAGCAATCTTAGCTAACATGGTTCATTCTACTTAAAAGTCGCATACTTTAATAACTAAATAGTTAATAGCACTTTTTCACTTTATCCATACTAAAAAAATATAAATAATTTCCCTATTTTATTGAATAAATTTACCTTTGATTATTGAACTAAATAATATTAAAAAATAACCAATATCATATTTAACTAATTTTTCTAATAAACTTAAAAATAATTATTATTTTATATACAAAACAAATCAAAATAAAAAAATTACAATTTAATAACTAGCACTTGCACCTAAAGGAGGTTCAAGGATTACGCCGACAAAAAACTATCTGTATGTTAATATGTTAGAGAGTTAAAGTGATTCCTTATTTCCATATAACAAATATACTATTAGATGTTCTAAGTGGATTTTTTTTGGTAAACATTTTTTTCATTTATTTTTAGTTCTTAATTAAAGCTTTCAATTTTATGAGAATAGAGGATATTTTCATAAATAATTTGGATAATTCCTATTTTATCAATACTCTTTATGGAATTTAAATTTCAAGTTCAAAGTTTCATCTACACCAATCTGGTATCAAGCATACTAAGATGCTCAAAGTGAAGAATTTATGGGAAGACTTTTGAAAAGCTTAGAAGGTAGCTATGGGTATGGGTGTCAATGCAAATATAGAGTTGTGTCATGATGTAAAAAGACGATAACCACATTGGAAGAAAAAATAAGACAAAATAAAAGGTAGAAGAAAATAACATACCAACATTTAGAAAGCTACAAAATTAGAGTTCAAGTTGGAGTTATGGTGGATGTTGTCCGGTAATATGAGACATGCAATAATAAAAAGGGAAAATAAAAAGAAAATTCTAGCAAAGGTCTTGAAGTGTTATGAGAGGGAAAAGAAATAATGTGAGAATAAATACACACCTTGTGAGAAAGAGATGATTTTAGAGAGGAAATTCATAGATTCTAGGATTAGTTGATGAATAGAGGTACCCTAGAAAAATGAAATATTAAATCCCTTAATGATTTGTCAAAATTATTAGAGAATGGAAGGTCTTTAAAGGTGATTTATAAAAAGAGAGAGAGGAGATAGATGAATGAGATGAAGTTAAAGTGAATGAATGGGATGAAGATTTTGAGTTGTGTTACCCTAAAGAAAGGGAAAATATTGAGAATTATAATGAGAGAGAAGAAGAATTCAAAGACTATAATGAAGAGGGATGATTGACCTTTCACAAGACATGGAGCAAGATGTTTTAGTAGTGGAAGCATTCCACATTAGAGATGAAGCTACAATAAAGATATTTTTAGGATCCCATATGTAATGAACTCTAATTAGCTTTAGGGAACACAATAGACAAGAAATAGCTAGAAGGATAACTTGAAAATCAAGTATTATTAATGAAAATAGAGAAGAATACAATCTATTTCTTGGAAAAGAAATGGGAATGATTGTGAAAATGAGTAGAAGCATATATATTTGTTGTGTAGAGAAGGAGAGAGCACCTATGAGAATTTTTGGTTCCCTTTACTTGATTTCTATTTTTAATAGTTTATATTCAAGTGCAATAGAAGATACTGGAGGATGATCATTAGAGGTGAGTCTAAGTCCATAAGAAGCTAGGAAGAAAGAGAAAGAATAAATTGGCAAAGGGGGGCGATTTTTTATTCAACAAGAGCCTAGAAGAAAAGGAAGAAAATGTGAAAAAATGTAGAGGTATTTAATCTTATGTAAGGGCATATCATGGCTAGGATTTTTAGGTGAAAAGGTCAGTTCTACCATCAAGCATAAACTCTCACTTAGATATTTGGTGTAGTAGTATCCTTGGCTATAAGTGATAAAGGTCATATCGATGCAAGATTAAATTTTGATGTAAACTAGTTTGTTGCTAAGCTAGGGAGCTACTAAAATGTTCCTTCTTGCATTAATAAGTTTATTGGGGATTTGTGTGGACTTCTTTCTATTAATTTTAATAGTTGTTAATAAATATTTAGTCTTTGTACAAGTAAAAATAATATTTGTTAACTAGATACTATTTTTAGTGCTAAGAGTCAAACTAGGAATTTTCTCATAAGAGGCCTTTGGGGCTATAAAAAAGGGAACATGTGATTATAAAAGGGGGGAGCAAGAGGGAGATGAAGGGATTCCTTCTTCTTATATAAAAAAAGAGAGTATTAGATGTTTCAAATGGATGATTTTTTTATATATGTTGTGTTCATTTAGTTTTGGTAGTTAAAGCCTAGGTTTATGAGAATAGAGGACATTGTTGTACATAATAGAGGTCACAATGTATGACATATTCTATAGACAAAGCTGAGCAATGTGGTGTAGTTGAGTTTGGCAAGGGACCTAATGGAGTGGAGCAATCTTGGCTAACATGGTGCATTTTACTTAAAAATCACATAATTTAATAGCCAAATAGTCAAATAGCACTTTTTCACTTTATCCATACTAAAAAATTATAAATAATTGCCCTATTTTATTGAATAAATTTACCTTTGATTATTGAACTAAATAATATGTAAAAATAACCAATATCATATTTAATTAATTTTACTAATAAAATTAAAAAATAAGAATTACTTTATATACAAAACAAATCAAAGTAAACAAATTACAATTTAATAAATATAGATATACTATTTCGAAATAATGTATAACTCATGTATAATTTTTTGTTGTCGAGTTTGAATGATACAAATCAAAACAAAACAAATTGATTAACGTCTTTCAAAAACTGAAATATCTCCTTGCACCAAAATTCACCGTAAAACTCATCTTGACGCCGGCGAACCGTATCATTGTAGCGCTCCTCTAATGCTTGCGTTTCTTTGGTAGATAATGTTATTGTTTGCACCTGGGTGAAGTTCTCTTCCTCTGCCATGACTTGAAGAACCTTTGAGCAACCGTATACTCTTATCTTTTCTACACTATTCAAACTCCAGTAACCCTGCGGTAACATCTGCAATGCCTCACACTTCATTATTGTCAATGTTTTAAGTGAAGGCAGTGCTCCCTCTTCCTCCATTGGCAACTGCTCTAGCTTCTCTAGCTCCACCAGAGAAAATACCTCCAGCTTAGGAAATGCTTCAGCCTTGCCAAATTCCTCCGGCAACTTCTTTATGTTGGGGCACCTAATTATAGCTAGGTACTCAAGACTCTCAAGTGTGTGCAAGGCAGGTAGTTGTTTCAACATGCCACAGTTGCACAAACTTATGTAGCTCAGATGTTGAAATTCACAAAATGAATTTTCTATGACAAGCAATTGAGGACATACTAGGAAGAGTTTCCTCAATTTTGACATGGCAGTCATGTCATGGGGTAATCTTTCCATATCTCTGAGATGCAAATGAAGACGCTCCATCTGCTTCATGCTTCCTAGCATTCCTTCTCGAATTATTCCACCGTTGTTTTGAAACACCAACGTTTTGAGTTGGATTAGGGTGCTTAAATCACTAATTGAAATCTGATTTTTTCCGGACTTATTCCACCCTATATTTGAAGAACCAGATGCATTCAGGTACTCCAGAGACGTAAGGTGTGAGATCCCATAAGGCATGCACTGCAGATGTTCACATAAACTGACGTCCAAAAGTTTTAAGGAAGTCAACTTAGAAATGCCGGATGGGAGTTGTGTAATATCAGATCCCCAAAGATCTAATATTTGAAGATTTTTGAGAGCAGTGACAGAGTTGGGCAGTCTCTTGATTGGTACGTAGGATAACCGGAGGCAAACTAAATGCTTCACACATCCCATGTTTTCTGGCAACGACTTGATGGCAGTCCGTGTCAAATTCAGGACCCTGAGAGCAGTCATACTCCCAATCACCTCTTTTGGAATTTCTGTCAAAGGATTACAACCAAGTAGCAGGCTGCGGATATAGGGAGCCCTGAATGCTTTTGGAACGCTAGTCAAACTGTTGTTCATCAATGAAATTCTGACGTGCCCTGAACTGTCGTGCGCTGGAAATTCAGATAAACCTCTGCCTGCTTGAAAGAAGCATTTTTCAACCTTCTCAGCAATTTGATGTGCTAAATCGTGCAAAACATCATGCACCCTAAAAAGGATCACCTTTCCATTGTGATCCATCTGGACTGGTTCAATAAGGCATCACTCCGCTAACAAATTCACGTATATCTCTCCCATTCGAACAGGATTTGTTCCGGTCACCAACCCTTCTCCAATCCAGTACAATATAACAACTTTAGTAGCGATGATTTGGCCTTCTGAGAAAGAAGCAAGGTAGAGGAAGCACAACTGCAAGGAAATGCCATAGCTGGCCACATCGGCCAAAGCATCGTAGCTTAAACTCAACCTGCTTGAAAGCGTGTCCGAAAGCGAATGTGTAACATCTTTCTGCAACCTCTGGAGTGCGAATTCCCATTCATTTAACTAAGCGATGCCCGCCATTGCGTGCCCGATTAATTTGAGGGCTAAAGGAAGCCCCCCGCACTCCTTGCAGACCTGCCTCGCTATTTTTTGGTCAATGATTCTGTCACTGTGTGGAAAAGCGTGGAAAGAAAACAATCTCCAACTGTCATCCTCAGTCAAATCTTGCATTTGGATGACTGATGAAGGCGGAATACCCAACTGTGAGAGCACACGCTTATCTCTGGAAGTGGCAATGATGATGTTGGAATTGTGGTTTGGAGAGGAAGGCACACACAGCTCCTCTAACAAGGAGCTTGCACTTGTTTCCCACACATCATCTAAAAACAGGGCAAACTTGTGCTTTCCCATGGATTCATTCAACCAATTTTTCACATCGTCTTCCTCTCTACTCTCGAATCTTTCATTTACTTTAAGAGCTATTTGTTTTATTAGATCATTTCTGAGAGTATTGAAAGATGGATTTTGTGAAACAGTAAGCCAAAGCATTAAGTCATTGCAAAAGAGACCCTGTACCTTGTTACTGTTGAAGACTCGTTTGAGTAGCAGAGTCTTGCCGGCCCGGCCCTTCCCAACTAGGCCGAAACGAGACACATTTCTGTGCTGCTCTGAATGAATCAGCTCCACAAGTCTGTCTGATGCTGAATCTTGTCCGACAATGAGTGCCTCCTCAATATATTTCCTGTTAGAAGTGGCTGAAGAAGTGGAAGGAAAGAGATCTCCAGATGTGCCAGCAAGTGCTGAAGTGCGTAGATTGAGCGA
This sequence comes from Sequoiadendron giganteum, assembly GCA_007115665.2. Lineage (NCBI taxonomy): Eukaryota > Viridiplantae > Streptophyta > Pinopsida > Cupressales > Cupressaceae > Sequoiadendron > Sequoiadendron giganteum. Next base: position 148,756,759 of record VCHN02000014.1, on the reverse strand, counting down.
ATTCACCCTCTCTTTAATCTGCTGAAGCAATTGCCGGTTGGCCACATCCTGCTGCAGTTGGTGCAGAAAAGAAACGGAAGGTGTGGAGGCTAAATGCTTTTCTATATTTGCAGTGAGTTGGCTGATTTTTGTGCTCATTCTGTAACGAGATAAAAGATGAGAATATGAGAATTCAGTGCAGCGCTGGGCTAAATCAGATGCTTCCTCGAGAAGAGCATTCAAGTCATTCAACCAGCTGTTGACTGTGGAGGGCAAAGGATGGTGAGGGGATGTACTCACTTTACCAGAGTTCAAAGCCTTTCGATACTCCTGCAATTCCACATTCATTGCTTGAATTCTGGGAAGCAGAACTTTGAGGGCATCCAACTCTTTCCTGCATCGGACGGCAACATTGATGTGATGCATTATCTGGTCTCCGGCCAATTGAATGGCGTAACCAATAAATCCAGGGATGAAGCCAGGATCGCTCATTTTGGGGCACCTCGAGAAAATTTGAAATTCTAATTACAGTGATTTTCTCACAGAAAGCAGGGGAAATATTAGCTAAAGCTGTGGCCAGAGAAACAGGCTAATCTGCTGGTTGTCCGAAAAGCAAATTCTATCTTAGCATTTGATATGAAATGCTATTAATTTATAAACTTTCACAGACACCTCGTTAGACAAGAATCTTATTTACTTACGAAAGAGTAGAGAGATCTTAAAAAATATATTTTTATTAGGCAGAAGCATTTTACTTCACAACTTTTCCTCTTTAACTTGGAAAAAAATACATGTCAAGTTGAAGTAAATTTGATTTTGATTTTAAGTGTTATGGTTGTATTTAAAAGTTTCAAAGTTAAATCTATTTAAGAAAATATGTAGTCTAAATTAAATAACAAGTATTTTAATAAAAATTAATTAGATTGTGTATGAGTCTTAAAAGTTCTAAATCTTTTTATTAAATAAAATAGGATTATATAATTGATATATGAAAAAAAATGTGTCATTCATAATAAAGTTATGGTCAGTAAAAGGTATTACATTAAATAAAAAGAAAAATAATACTATTTTAAATGTTAATTTGATTGACATAATTTTTTCATTAAGTTCAATTTGTATAAATTTAAAATATGTGAAGTGATTTATTTCTAATTAAGAAACATGATCTATTTATTTCTAATTAAGAAATGTGATCTAGTAAACTGTAGAATCTAAAGTTAATTAATTATTTTCTTTGGAATTTAGAATCTATATCAAAACACCATAAATTATAAAAATATATTTCAAATTCTCAAACTTTAGAAGAGGTTGCTCGTAGAAATGGAAACAAGAAGATGGTTTAGAATGACTTAGTCATTTTGATTTTTGATGAAGTCTTGATGCTCTATTCCAAACTAGAGGAGGAACTAGGGCAATAATTTATGTTTGTCTTCTATGTCCACAATCTCTATGTTAGGTGAACTAATCTATGTGGAATCCTATCTAATCTAGTACTATATTTTTGTATGATTGTGGTCCCATCCTCTTCTATGCTAGTATTTATACAACTATGGTGATGTCCTCTACAGTCCTACAACCTACACATAAAATTAAAATCTAGCATCTAGAATATTCACACCATGCACATCTTTATGGACTAACCTTGAGGAGCTTTAAATACTAGTTAAAAGTTACCTATAGCTACAAAAAGTGTATTAATTATTGAAGGGAAATGAAGATCCTAGAAATGTCATCCTAGAACCAGTATATACCTCCAGGATCTTATGTATTCTCTGATGCAAGAACATACTACTATGTCTTAAAGCGGAAATGGACACAATTTAATTCCCATCACATTAACCCTTCAAGGAAAGAAATGTAGTTTGCATATCCATTAACATTCCAGCACCATAACGACATGTAAATTAAAATTTCATACAAGAATAGAAGAAAGACAAAAGAGAACTTGAACATAGATATATGTGGGGAAAACCCTTTCGGGTAAAAAAAACCCACACTCCAAGCACACAACTCAATTGTATTATTAGTAATAATTTGGTTACAATACAATAACAAATTTTATGTTCATGTGGGCTAGAACCAATGTATCAATCTGTAACAAAAAAGTTACAATACACTTGTAGGCTCATAGCCTAAATCATGAAGATTACATCTTGCTCTTTTGGAGAAAATCCAGTAGCATAACCTTGTAATTAAATTCATCTCTCTCAAAGACATAAAAAATTTCATGCTTATAAACCTCTACCATGGGAACTAAGGAATGTCATGTGTCATCTCCACAACCTCTACGTGCGTGCAAACTAGAATGGAGAACATGCACAAGTCTTATTTGTCCAAAAATGAAATCTGTCAAACATACAACAACATGCACCAACATGCAACAATATGCAACCACATGCAGGGTGCCCAACTCAATATTTTAAGCAAATATTAAGTTGCCTTGACAGGGTAGGCATCCCATTAAATAAAATCAAGCCACTTTTCAATTTCCAACTCCCCTTTGACTTTCAATGACTCTGAGTGACAACTCAGTCTTTGTTTAGCAACTTTCCTCTTCAAGCATCACTTAACAAGTCAAACCAATGCCACATGGCATCATGGCACTCCTACTTGAATAATTCACAATGCAAAATGCTAGAATGAGTACCTAGGTAACAAGTATCACTCTCCATTGCTTCCACTTTTCCAAAGAAGGAATATGCTCACAAGCGAGCCCCACCAAATGCTAACTTGCAAAATAGAATGCCACGTGTCAACATGGCACATATTTTAGAGGTTTAAATATTTTTCTCTTCCTAAAAGAGCAACCATGTGACAAGTGTCACATTCTCACCCTTTGCATGTTGCATGTAGGAAGCCAACTCATTGTTGGGTCCCACAAAGTGCCTTAGCGATTTGGAAGATTATCTTTTTGCATTTAATCAATTAAATCAGCAACATAGGGGCAAATAAATTAATTATTTTAACATGGAACTCTCTAAAATTGAGACACCTTAATCCTAACATTCTCCCACTTGTCGAAGACCTTTCAAGAGTCAAAGAAACAAGATTTTGACATCAAGGAGCCAACCACTAAATCAACACATTACCACAACCATCCATGAAACCACATGAATCTCCAACATTCTCTCATGCACTAACAAGATACCTACAACAACATCCAAGATGTCCATCATATCAAGCCATAACTCCCATCATCCTCTAAGGTGCCACCCATGGAAGAAAAGGAACACGACAAGGTGTAAAACCATCAATTCAAAGAACACGAACATCAAATCCAAGTGATAACAAAGGCTACAAGCTACAACCACAACTCCACTGTGTTCATGGAATATACAAAAGCGTCAACGTATCCAACTCCAAACCCATTTCTAGAACATAACTCTAAAGTCCAAACTTCCTCCAAGAACAAGATCAAACACGAATGTTCTAAAATAGATAGAACAACAATCGCAACTGATTTTTCACATCCAACTAGAAAACCCACATGACTGGAAAAAGCAACCAAAACAACTGCTAATCCATCTAATCATCCATACCTCAAAGGTATCCAAACATTAGTAGAATTTATGCCACCAACATATCCAACCCATAAACTGCAATCAGAAGCTCCATGTGTCAACACACACATCTAGGAACTCTCACTGCATGTGTAATGTTGGATCTGAAAATGGACCTCTATATACCAAGTCTACCAATTTCAACACTTATACTAATGTGTGACAAATCATTCAACCATGTAGTAACAAAGAACAATCAACATGATCTACACATGCAACACAATATTGTTGCATGGTCTCTAATTGTTGGAAATCAAGCCCAACCATCACTACCCTTTCATCTTCCTCTTCCCATGTCTCTTCACTTGCCTGAAGAGTTAATACAATTCCCTTATTATTCTCTTTTTGGTGTAGATGAAGACTGATGTATTCGGGTTGATTAATAAAATAGTTTGCCCTGCTTTCCTTGGTGGATGTAGCCATTTCGATGGTGAAACACGTTAAAACTGGTGTCCTATTATTGTCTTATTGTTTTGTATCTGTGTTTATATTTTTGAGTCTAATTTTTTGCTTATATCCTTTTCAATCTACTTATATTTACTCAATAATTGGTATTAGAGCCATGGTGCTTGATCATTTGACATGAGAGGTTTGAGTTTGAGTGGGAGCAATGCCTCCTAATGAAGGAAGTCATAGGAAATCACAAGGGAGGTCAAAATCCAGTGGGAGAGATGTTAGTTGTTGGTATTGTGGCAAGCAAGGCCACATCAAGAAGAATTGTTGGTTTTTGAAGAAGATTGAAAAACAGTCAAAATAAAATGAAACAAATCTAGTACGTGAAGAGGATGTCAGTGCAACAATCGGTGTTCTTGTTTTACCCTCGGAAGCAACAACACCAAATTTTTGGATGCTCGGTTCGGGAGCATCGTTTCATGCCACTCCATGCAAGGAGTACTTCAAAAATCTGCAAAGCAGTGACTTTGGTAAGGTTCTTCTTGGCAATAATGAATCTTGTGATGTTATTGGCAAAGGGGATGTTTTGTTAAAATTTAAAAAATGGAAATAGTTGGTTGTTGCGAGATGTTTGATATGTCCCTCAGCTCAAACAAAAATTGATTTCAGCTGGATCATTGTTTTCACAAGGATGGAAAGTCACAAAAGGGGCCTTGGAAATTGCTCAGGGCAGCAAAGTAGGCACCCTGTATGTAGTAGAAAGTCTTGCTTCATGTGAGATGAATAGGTTATATGGTGTAGTTGATTTCATCATTGATGAATTTCTTAACCTATTAGAATCTGATCAAACATTTGTGCAAGATAGTGCAAGAGCCTCTGTAGAAACTACAGAATTAAAAAAGACAGTGGTTTGGGATGATGATTTTGAAAGGGAAAATGGTAATTCCATTTCAAAGAGTAGAGAAGTTGGATCTAAAGTTCTTGTAGAAACTATCACTAAAATAGATTCTAAGGTTGGTGCAGAGGAGGTTAAAATCGAAGAGAATGTAGTTACAGTCACTGAGAAGATCAAAGTTATTGTTGATTCAACTCCATTGGTGGAAATATCTACAGTTGATGTTGCAGAAACCCCTATCAAGGTTACTATTACCGAAGAATTTGTGGAGGTTAGTGTTACATGGGAGCCTTATGAAAACGTTAAATCTTGTGAAGAAATTTGTGAGACCCTGCAAAGATCTGGAAGGAAGTCTAAGTGCAAGTTTGTTGGTGATCCCAAGATCCTTTGTAATGCATATAAGAAGATGGTACAAGAACAAGATCCACCATCCAGCAAGAACAAGATCCACCATCCAGCAAGAACAAGATCCACGGCAAGCGCAAGTGAGAGGGATATTTATTCTTGGAAGAAACATCATCAGCGCAAGAAGATGAAGAGTCGTGAAGGTGAACGGTCGCCCATGGGTCCTAGCTACTTACAATCGGTAATCGAGCTAAAGTTGAGAAAGAAAACTTATTTCAAGGCCATATCGCCCTCGCTGTCGATTAGTCCAGTGACAAATAAACAACAAAGTGGGGTGCAGCAAGGCGAAACCCAATAGGTTTCCCAATTCCAGGTGAAAGGGTGTAAGCTGGAGTTGAGCGATGCCAAGGATTATCACCGCCGCCAACGAAAACGCAGTTGTAGGAGACAAGGACATGTTCTGGAGAGTAAGCGCTCCCATCCTATTATCAAATCATCTTCAATGGTCCATGGTGGGGGTGATGTGAGTCCTCCTGAGTCTGATATTGATGTTGTGACTACGTCCTCCCATGATTTTCCAAATAGTAACAATGATGGCCAAGAAGAAGAAGATGATTGTGTTCCTGAAATGGAGATAAACATGCTTGACTTGCCACCATATTTTCCATCTTTGCAGGATGAGGGAGAGGCCTTATTAGTAGACGGTAGCATAGTTAACTATAACAGTGAAGAGGAGAATGTTGTGAGTATGGAAATAGATCCGTTGTTTGAAAGTTCTAATTTACTAATTGTTAGTAAGGATAGTGTGAACTGTGATCATAGAAGTGTCAATAGTTCAAACATTGATGTTTGTGGATTTGAAGCCACTCGGGCTATTAGACTTTTTATTGATGTTTCAAAAGACTCGGGAATAATTATTAAACAGGGTCCTCAAAGTTTTGGGATTGAACATTCAGTTTTGGAGATAGTCTCTATATTTGTCAATGTTTCAAAGAATAATGTTGTTTCAGTCCCTGGCAACATTGGTGTCAATGAACCATTTGAAAAAAGAAATTGTGTGCTATATAGCAACCATATTCCCCCTTGGCCCTATATTTCTATTGCTGGTAGGAGACCATAGATGGAGTATGTGGTGGCAATTGTACCTAAATTTATTTCTCTTCCTTATGGAGTTGTCAGTGTTTGTGTTGCTAGGGACTCAAAAAAAGCCAGTGAAAGTTCATCACTTCATTTCTTTGGAGTCTACGATGGACATGGAGGTGCCCAAGAATCCAAATTTTGTAAAGACCGCCTCCATCAGGCACTGATTGAGGAGCTACAGATGATAGCAAATGGTGAGGGATCTATCATTAACGATAACAATCAAAGTTGGCAAAGGCACTGGGAAAAAGATTTAGTTGGTTGCTTCCAGAAAGTGGAAGATAAAGATGCTTTGTTGTTATTGACTATTGATATTCGATTAGAGTTGGAAGAACAATTACACAATTTTGGGAAAAAGAAGACGTTATGGTGTTTGGCTTTTGCTCTACAATGGATGCCACTAGGACAACAATTATTAAGTTTTAAGGATGAAAGTGAACCATACCATCGCATGGTAATGGAGACAATTGAGAAGGTAGTTGTCAAATTGAAGGCTATAGTAAATGTTATTGGTATTACCAAGATGACTCCTCCTATAAAAGATTTTGTCTTTCGTGGTAGGAGTCATGATGTGCAAGACAATTCAAAATCTGGTCCTGATTGCAACAAAGAAGGATTAATTGTTAGTGATAGACAGAGGATTAAAGGTGAACAGGGTGTCAGTTTGGTTGAGTTGGTTGGAATTCTCCTCGGGATTGGTCAACCAATGGATTGGTTACTTGGTACTATAGTTAAGTAACAATTAGTTTCAAGGAAAGTGGGGACATCAGTGTAGTTTGGACTTCAAGTGGGAGATTATTGGAATTGAAGCCCAACTGTCACTACCCTTTCGTCTTCCTCTTCCCATGTCTCTTCACTTACCTAAAGAGTTGATACAATTCTCTTATTATTCTCTTTTTAGTGTAGATGAAGACTGATGTATTCGGTTTGATTAATAAAATATTTTTTCCTACTTTCCTTGGGGGATGTAGCCATTTTGATGGTGAACCACATTAAAACTGGTGTCCTATTATTGTCTTATTGTTTTGTGTCTTTGTTTTTATTTCTAAGTCTAATTTTCTACTTATATCCTTTTCAATCTACTTTTATTTACTCAACATTGATAAAATATCATCATAACTCTCCCAAGTCCACCATACCGAACCATGTGAACATGAGCCTCTAGGAAGAATCCATAGAAATATAGAGAAAACCTGTAAATCATGTCCTATCATCAACACCTCAAAGTGCCAAGTTGTGTCAAGTAAGATCTCCTTGACAACCCCAAAAGGAAAAGCCTTAACATCGCCCAAATGTTCAATCTCATTAGATCAAAAATATTTCATGTCACCAAACATGGATGTAAGCCTCTCCGAAATAAGGAAAATCAAACTCATAACATTCCCATATCAAGAAAACAGCACAATAACATCTCCAAAACTTCCTATGAATCAAATACCCAAGGATATAGTCTACATTCCTATAAATCTATAATTGTTTTCACCCAAAAAACTCTAAGAGTCTAAACACAATCTTTCCACAGATCTACAACCCACGGCTTTTAGAACACAGGAAAACTGTAAAACCTCCAAAGGAAATAGGTTATCTAGAAGCTTATAACAACTTCACAACCACCATCAAGTAACAAATGGTAAATCAAAATTTCCTCAATGAGAAAGTTGCAATCCTCCTCACACCATGCATGAAGCATACATACAAACAAGCAACTATCTTACATCTAGACAACCCAAGGGAACAATTTAAAAGATAGTTCATTTGTAGATCTACAAAACCACAAGTTTTGTTTGACCATGTAAAAAATTCAAAACCATTGTGTTTTCCAACACACATACAAATCCATATCCACTTATTATATGGAAGACCCATAAATATGAACACAATCATAATAGTTATTCGAGAACAATGGACTATCATGAATATGCATCACCATAGATTTTTTATTAAAAATCCATAAAACCCTTAGATCCAATCAACATGAACCTGATCCATGTGAGTACAATCAACCAAAGGAAGAAGAGGTCCACAAACTCTAGGCCCATTTGTAGGCCAACTCCACAACCACGACAATGTACAAGCATATAGAGGAGTTAGGCTATTCCAAAAGCTTTTAGATCATCCAATGATCAACTCCATAGCCTACGTGCATTCTGTGTTATTGAGACAATGCCTTCCAAATTCCAGGGGCTAAAACGAAGCACCCAACATAAGCACCTCAAATCATAGTGACAATACCACAAGTTTCTCCATATGACCAAGGATCCCATCTCAAACACCCAATATGAATACTCAGTTGCACATGACCACAAAATGTAAGATAACCACCATGTGTGAGGGTTATAACACACTATCAAAAGAGAGCTCTAGATCAATTTCTTATTACATGAAATCGCATGATCAACTCCTAAATACTCCATTCTTCACTATGCTTGTTGTCTCCTGAAAACAAGATCAACTACAAAGATTTCTCTCAAACAACAATTAATCATCAACTAATTCCTTCAAGATAGATTCCCTCAATCTTTCCAAGCTAAGGAATCACAACATAAGAAATGCCCAAAACCTTAAACACTATGAATCTTCACATGCAAGTACATACAACTCACATGCAAGTACATGCAACTCAAATGCATGCACATGCAAGCACATTGGAAACCAAGGAACTAAGCTCTGATACCAAACTAGAGGGAAATAAAAATCCTAGAAAGGTCATTCGAGAACCAGTATATGCCTCCAATATCTTATGTTTTCTCTGATACAAGCACATACTACTATGTCTTAAAGAGGAAATGGACACAGTTTAATTTCCATCACATTAACCCTTAAGGGAAAGAAATTTATTTTGTAGATCCATTAACATTTTAGCAGCATAACGACATGCAAATTAACATTTCATATAAGAATAAAAGAAAGATAGATAGAAGAGAAAGAACACAAATATACATGGGGAAAACCCTTTTAGATAAAAAACCTCGTGCACTCTAAACACACAACTTAATTGTATTATCAGTACAATAATTCAATTACAATACAATAACAGAGTATATGCTCATGTAAGATAGAAACAATGTATTAATTTGTAACAAACAAGTTATAATACACTTGTAGGCTCACAACATGAATCATGCAGATTACATCTTTCTCTTCTAGAGAAAATCTAGCAACATAACCCTATAATAAAATTTAACTCTCTCTCTCAAAGATACAAAAAAATCATGTTTATAAACCTCTATCATGGGAAATTGGGAATGTCATGTGTCATCTCCACAGTCGTTGCATGGATGCAAACTAGAATGGAGAACATGCACAAGTCTTATTTGTCCAAAATGAAATCTGCCAAACATGCAACAACATGCAATATGCAATCACATGCAGGGTACGCAACTCAATATTTTATGCAAATATTAAGTTTGGCTTGACATGCTAGGCATTCCACTAGAGAAAATCAACCCACCTACCAATTTCTAACTCCCCTTTGAATCTTTGTCACTTTGAGTGACAACTCAGTCTTCATTTAGCAACTTTCCTCTTCAAGCATCAAACAACAAGTCAAATCAATGCCACATGGCATCATGGTGTTCCTCCTTAAAGAATTCATAATACAAAATGCTAGAATGAGAAACTAGGTGACAAGTGTCACTCTTCATTACTTTAGCGTTTTGAAAGAACGAATATGCTCACAAATAGGCCCCACCAAATGCTAACTTGAAAAATATAATGCCACATGTCAACATGGCACATATTTTAGAGGTTTAAACATTTGTCTCTTCTCAAAAGAGCGCCCATATGACAAGTGTTACATTCTCACCCTTTGCACCTTGCATGTAGGAAGCTAACTCACCATTGGGTCCCACGAAGCGCCTTAGCTATTTGGAAGCCTATCTTTTTGCAATTAATAAATTTAATCAACAACTTAGGGGCAAATAAATTAATTATTTTAACTTGACACTCTCTAAGGTTGAGACACCTTAATCCTAACAATTAATTCATAGTATCCTTCATGATTTCTCTCACTACCTAAATTTAATTATATACGATTTTGTGTTTAAGTGCTAAGTTTTGTTATATTTTATTAAATATTCATCCAATAAAATGCCACTTAATCCTATAGTGCACAAAGGGATATGTGTAGTCAATTTGTGGCTACCATTACTCTTATTTAAGTTATGTATTCATTTATTTAATTTTATTTAAGTAATTAAGTCTTCATAGATTTTACATTTATGTATTTAAGTTGATTTAGGTGGCAACCATGGAAAAGTTAGATATACATATAGGAGGTAGTTATTAGTTTATCATTATATTGAATGTTGTGTTATTCTTGGAGACTTTTAGAGATTTCCCCCCTTGAAGTGGATTATTGTTGTCAAGTATTATCAAGTATTTGTAGTATATTTTCTATTATATTCTTCTCTTATGCAAGTTATTTCATTACAAGAGTATCAAAACATGATATTGGGATTCAAAGAGCAAGAATCAAGGCATTTTTTCAACACGTGATCAAATTGTGAAGTGCATATCTCTCTCAATTCAATAATTTTTTTCCATGATTTTAAGAAGGCTTTACAAGGTCATATTGAAGCTACTAGATAGTATAGATTTAAGGTCATTTGGAGAATATTTGAAGGACCATCTCTTCTTAGGCATGTGAACATATGATTCACACTCAAATAGTCACAATTCGCAACTTCTTTTTCACCAATCCACATTTTATATGGCATATTGTTCTCTAGCCACCTAGAAGGAGGTGATGGATGGATTGTAGAATGATGCCCCCTCAAGAGAGTTGTTTGCTAAATGGGGTCTAGGGGATCTCCTGAAAAGAAAAGGTGAATGGGAAGATATGTGTTAAGTTGAAGGATGAATCATGTGAGATGATCAAATAAAGATTATGTATACACCATTGTTGAAGGATAAAAGATGACGGATAAGGATTTCACATGCTAATTGATGTCAATTTGATAATTTGATTGGATTATATGACACATTTCATTTGGTGTACATGTTGGATGATGATGTCTCTAGAGGATTAGAATAGTTATAATGGCACATGATTGGTAGGAGAATAGTTATGATGTTTCACTTTTCATATTATTTGGTAGGAGAATAGGCTGTGATGTGAACAATAATAATCCAAAATAGACAAGTCACATGCATCTTGCACTAAAAATAAGCTACAATGTGAACATTGATGAGTCATTTGCCCACCTTTTTGTCGATTGCTCACAATTTGCTACTAAGTTTAATGATGATAATGAAATGCTAACAAATTTTTTGCAGAATATCTAATTTTACTTGGTTTGGTCAAATGTTTATTCAATTGAAATAATTTGAAATCATTAGAAATAATATCAATCAATCCTATTATTTTTAAAAATCTAAGAATTCTAATTTATTTCAAAAAATAATCAAACCTCATCTAGTTATAAGTTCAAATTATTTTAAATAATTTAGAAAACGAATATAAAAAAAGATCAGATTTGAAAACCCTAATAAATATAAAAAGTTATCTTAGAAAAAACACTAAAGTTGAAAATTATTTTTTATGCATAAGCATGAACATGAATAAACGTAGATTAAATTATAATATCTATAGATTTGATGATAAAAAATTGCATTTATGCTATACTACGCAACTAAATACAATAGATAGATAAAACTTATTTTTGGGAGTAGAAGTGGTTTCTCTATGTTTGTGTTTCACCTCAGATTGAACTTAAAAGATCTGTATCCTTTTCTAATTTGAGTCCACATCTATGAATCATTTCCATGTTCATCAATCTAATCCTCTAATGCTAGATTTAATCGGAAAAGCTTACTCTGCTCTACGGTTTACCATGTGAAGGAGGTAATCCAAAAAGTTTTGTAGTGTATATTAAAATCAGACTGTCAATGTCTATCTGCGTATGCCATTCAAATCTAATCTCTGTCAATTCCTCCTGTATTTGCTATTCAAATCTAATCTCTGTCGACGTCCTTTTCTTCTCAACTGTAGTAAAGTGCTCATGTTGTTGGGATGTGATAAATGGCAAGCGGTGAGTACAGAGAAAATTAAGAATGACGAATACAGAAAAAATCTACGTGCGACTCTTCAAACAATATCTACTCTCTCGATTTTATGGTTGCAATTCTTTTGCTATTTTATTAGAACTTCCACTGCCCACACATATTAACTCAGAAACAACCATTAAAAACTGCCCAGGCACGTGAAATGGTCAGAATTCTGCCCAGTCAAATTGAACGGCCGAAATTACTATTTCATTAGAGTTTCCACTGCCCGCACATATTAACTCAGAAACAACCATTAAAAAGCTGCCCAGCCACGTGAAATGGTCAGAATTCTGCCCAGCCAAACCAAATCAAATTAGAAATTTTGCAAAAATTTTGATAACATTTCATTATCATCATTAAAGTTACAAGCAAATTGTGAGCAATAGACAATAAAGGTGTATTTTTAACACAAGATGCGTGTGACTTTTCTATTCATGAATACATCACAGTTTATTCTTCTGTAAGATTATTATGTTATGTCATAGAAAATGCTTGTATAGCAGGACGAGGTCTATGCAGTCAACAGGATGCACATTTGACTGTATTTATTAATTAATTGAAAATAAAAAATGAACGCACTTTTTATTTTCAATTAATTAATAAATACAGTCAAACATGCAATCTATTGGCTGCATAAACAGTGTCGTATAGCAGACCCACAAAAATACGAAAAGTGAGGCAAAATAGGATTCACGTGCTTTGGTTTGCGCTTGACTGTTATTGTACAGATGAAAAGTGAATATCTACATCAAAACGAGGTGCAATGGTTATCCATACATTTTTTTATGTAGATTAATATATTAGAGAGTATAATTAGATTAGTGCATTAAAAGATACATTATTTTTATTTATCTTTCTTCTTCTTTTTTGTATATAAAGATATTTAAAATATAGTCTATTAGAATTTCATTTTTTATATATAGAATATCATGCATGATATTTGAAAATATATTCGTGTTACATATTTGTTTATAATAAATTGAAGGAATGTTTTGAAGTTCAAGTTTGTTTGGAATGCAATCTCTAATTTATTTTGCTTCAATCAAACAAACTTAGAATAAACCTTTTTTTTAAACAATGAAGGGAGTTTTTCTTGTTATTTTAAAAATATATATTGAATAGAACAAAAAAAAAATAGTTTGTGCTAAGGAATGTAAATGAAGATAGGAAAATATAATATTGATAACATGGACAAATATCTTGATGCATTTGTATATGATTGCCAAGAATCCATCTATACATAGTGAAGGTAAGAATGTATTAGGTTAGAATACATTGAAAGTATATATTTAAAATGATAAAAATAAAATGTTATCATTATGAAACTTGATTTGATCAAAAATTTAACATAACATATAAGTCGATCAAAAGGTCTTAACTTTAAATAGGGGATGTAGCTCTAATCATTAACCTCCAAGTACTAATATATGGCCTTGCATCCTTTCAAACTCTTGATTACATGAGATAAAGTTTAAAGGAAATAATAAGATTTCTAACATCCTCAATCAAATAAAACACAAGTTATAATAAAATAATATTTTTTTAAATAACTTTCTAAAATTCTAAGATATGCATATTCCACAAATTTGATAAACGCTATAGAAGATAAGATTTACAATATTGGTCATGTAAAGATTCAATAAAGTAAAATGGAGAAATACAAATTAAGAAAGGAAATCATTTTATTCAAATTATAAATATTATTTTAACTATATGAAAAACATAACATTGTTCATTTTTTAGACTATAAAAATACACAAATCAATCAACAATTTACAAATTTTCTCTTTCTACATAAACATAATGTTAGAGAAATAAATAAACATTATCCATATAAATATAATAAAAATACAGACATAAAAAGGTTTTGTGTGATTGCCCATTAAATGAAAATAGTGAATATACGAGACACGAGATTTCTAAATATACAAGAATCATTGACAAATAAATATTTGTGAATTAAGAATACACAATACCTCAAATTCAAATAAACTATATAATTTTCAATAAGATGAGTTCAAGTGATACTAAATATAACTAAATTTAAGAACATTCTATTTTGCCAATGTATGACAATGAATTTGTAGATAAAAATGAACAAAATAATAAACCTATCCTCATATTAATACTTAAATAATAGAAAACTATTAACATTTTTTCCCTATATTTATCTTTTCTTATGTTTAAAATAAAGTATGCTTGGTTCTTGTGAGATATTCCCACAAGCATAAAATTCATCAAAACTTTGACTTTCACATAGGTCTAGCCACTAGAAAAGGATAAAAATTATCAAACTTGTATAAGTTCTATACTACCATCGTTTTTGAAATCTTGGAAAACCTAGTAAATCCCAATGTATCACCATACCATTTATGATGCAAACCAATTAACCTTCCATTATGTTGACATGAAATGTGATTTTGATGCATGAGGATTGATGAAAGATAAGAGGAGCTTAACCTGCTTCAATTGATGTCATATGTGCATCCCACAATCATTACTGAGTGGGTTAAAAAATTATTAAAATCATTTAATAGGAGTAATCAAAGGAAATTAATTAGAGTAATATACCATTTCTTTATTCATATTCCAATATTCTTGTAAGATTTTTGCAATGCTTGATCTACATTAATATTGGCCTCTATGTTATCTAATGCATCTACCTCCTATGGATATGTTCTACATATATTTATTTTTGTATTTTTATTGATGTTCTATCCCAACCATACCCATATACAAGGATTTTGGAAAACATGTCATTTGCATGTCAAATGCTTATTGACAGTCATATACATAACTCTCAACAAATCTTATTGGTAAGAAACTTTCCACAAACTCTGAGATTAACTCAACCAAGCATGCAAAGAACCCAATGATACACCCAAAATAATGCAAATTACCTTTAACTCTAGCATTATTAATTTCCCCTCTTACTACAAATAACTCAATTTTCCCATATGCTTTGTTTGTGTCTTTAATCACATTAAATCTAGACTCTTGATATAGATTTTTTTTGTTTTCTATTAATATCCATTCAAATTCAAAACTTTCATTTATAAAACCTCAAAGTGGTGGTTGTATTTCAATATATTTTCAAATTTTCATAATCATATGCTAGCACACTGGAATTTTTTCATGGTTAATACCAGCTAATGGTTTATGATAATAAAAAATCATGTCTTCAACCTATGTTATATTCTTACTTGAACGTTTAATTGTGCAAAAGTCTAAAAAATGTTTACAATTAGATAAATAAAAAGAATAATATGAAACGTGTTAATGCTAAGTATTTTAGTTTGTCTTTTACAAAACCAAAAACATGAAAAATTGGATGTATCTTTGTTATTGGTGACTATTCTAGCTTGTAGACAATACTACCTATCGTTTGCATGATTTGGTATGGTCCATAATATTTTGGAGACAACTTGTTCTTTTTCTTTTGCTTCAATGACATTTTCTTGTAAGGTTGCAATATCAAGAAGACCCAATCCCCAACTTCAAAACTTATTTCATTGTGGTGTTGGTTCACCTATTGCTTCATTTGATTTTGTACCATGGCTAGATTCTCCTTGAGTCCTAAGAGTACCTGTTGTTGATGAATGATGCAGTCAAAGACTAGGACTCTGAATCAAAGTTTTGATTTCATAGCCACCACTCAAACCTTTAATCTATTCGACTAAAAAAGTAGACTCACAAAAAATATATGAACCCAAAAAATTATGAAATTCAATTCATTTAAACCTATACAATGTGTATAGAAATCTCTTGATAGACCACATTTCAAAAATTATTTCGAATATACAAACATTTTTTTGATTATCTATTGCAATCTTGTTGTTCTCTATTTCTACCTCCTCCCTTGCACTCGACTCTGCCATTTTATTCAATATATTTATGTCCTTCCAAGGACTAGTCGTTGCCCCAAATTCACAACCACCTTATTCAACATATTCCTTTATCTTCTCTATATGCAAATCAACATTATTCTCATCTTTATAAAACTCAAAAAAATGAAATAATACATCTTTTGTTACTTTTGCAACTTCTTATTTTATGCATGCAACCTTCTCATATTCCACTTTTATTCCTTCCAAAAGACATAATCTACTAACTCTTTTCTTTCCTCATTTTCTTCTTTATCCTCTTGCATTAGGATCTCTTCCTTTTTTGTCCCATATGCATGAAAATCTACTCCGACTTGTCTTTCACCTACATTCAAAGCAATGTTAGTAAATAAAACATGGGATTCATATTTTCCCATCTTCATTTCCTCTTATCACTTCTTTAAATATTTTTCTACCTTCCTTATACCCTCTTTCAATACAGGACCCTCCTCGTCTTCATAAATTTATTCATCAAATATAGGACTCTCAAGGTCCATTTTATGAATTCCTCCATCTTGTACTTCTTCTTTATTCCCTACAAACAAAACACTATTAGATAATTTAATAATATTGTCATCATTATCGTTCCTCTTTCCTTTCTCTTCTACCTTTTCAACTCTTCCATTATTTGCACTTTATCCCTTTCAATAATTGATTTAAAAAAGTTAGTGCACCTCCTTTTTTCTCTCATTTCTCTTATCATTTGCAACTATGTGATTTGTTCAAACTTGTTTCTTCTTCCATACCTCTTCCATCATGGGGCTTCAACTATGCATTTTCTCTTTCCTCTTTGCCAAATCTCTACTTTTCTTCATTCTTTTTTTGTCCTCTTCTAAGAGTATTTTCTTCTTGCCAAATATCTCTATTTCATGAGTGATATCCAACTCCTCTCTTTATTTTGGATAAAATTCTATTATCTCTTCATGTTCTTGAACTTCATACCTTGTGTCTACCACCATGCTACTTGCACATAACTTTTTCACATAATTTTTCTTATCCTCTTCAATATTTTTGTATACATTAATTTCAAGAACATCTAATCTAGCGCGGATTTTTATCAATTCTTCACAAGAACATTTTATACCTCTTCTCTCTCAATTCTACCTAAAATAAAATTCTCATTGGTCTGCTCATCACCCATCTCATCCTCTTCTTCAAAGACATTTTGTCGAACACTTTCCACACAGAGACTTCTATCCTCTACCAACAAAAATTCTTGAAGATGCAACTCTACTCTTCCTCTACCCACTCTCTCTCAATGGAGGAACCTTGTATGCCTTCTACCCATCCTTATTTTTATTGAAGGACAACCAAAAAATTCCCACAACAAAACCTTCTCAATGAGTTTTCTCTACATACTTTGATATTTAAATAACAAATTCTAGAAATATACCTATAATGCATTCAAACAACTTTCCTAAAACAAAATATAATCTTCACATATTCCAACAAAAAAATTCTTCAATTTCCTCTCAACACGTATCTAAGAAAATAAAATTAATAATTTAACTCACCGTGGTAACACTTCCCAGCTAATCTTTCCCCTTCGATACCATTTGATGCAGTTGAAGATCAACAAATCCAAAATGGAGTGTTGAACTTCATAACCACCACTCAAATATTTAATCTATTTAAATGAAATAATAGGCTCACAAAAAATATATGAACCCAAATAATTATGAAATTCAATTTATTTAAAGTTATGCAATGTGTACATAAATCTCTTGACATACCACATTTTAGAAATTATTTCAAATATTCAAACATCTTCCATTTATTCTTAAAACTTTCACAATAGAAGCTCCCACCTTCATCTATATGAATATAAGTGGTTCAAAATTTTCCTACTAGCAATACCATGCTATTTTTTAAGCCAAAATCTTAGAAAACCCATTTATGGACACTAGAACTATGTTGCAAACTTCACCATCAACTCATAACATTTTCTCTATTTAGCCACCATTCCTCATTTCCATACCTATGTAGTGGATTTATTCCTCATTGATTCTATAAAATTAATTCCCAGACTCCATACTAGTTGTGGAAATCATCTAGAGGTACTTTCTGAATGTAACTTCCAAGTGCATTAAATGTATCACTCTAAAGATTCTAGCAATTCAAAATTGTATATATTCCTCAATTTGGTTCCCAAAATGAATGTGTAGCAATAAAAGGGGCATTCCAAACTACCAAGGGACCCATGGTGCATTTAATTGTAACAACCAAGACTTGGGTGAAACATTTTTTCTTTTCCAACATTTGCAATTTTTAAATTCACCTTTTACAATTTTTTCGTGCTAAATTTACAAAAAGAATTTTAAATTTTAAATCATTTCTCCCCAAAACCTTAGACCCCTTCATGAGATTAGCATTGATAGAAATAAAACTACAGAAAGATAAATAATTAAGAAAAATCTCAATTATGTTGAATCTAGTGCCCAAATGTGAACTTGACACTTAATGAAAGCTAAAAAAAAAAGAGATTAGAAATGAAAATATTTTTGGTGATACAAGATTACTCAACCCCCTTGGATTCTCCTGCATCAATGAAGCAAGTGGTTCTCCACTTCCTAAAATCTTGCTGACACCTTCATTGATGATGTGATGGAATGATCTTGATATCTATATAATGCCATAAATGGAGACATTTTTGATGAACTTTGAAAGGAACTATTATACCACCATTTTGCTAGTGGTAGCCAATCTACCCATTGAGATTGTTTATATAAAGTTATACATCATAGATATACTTCCAAAACCTTATTAATAACCTTTATTTAACCATCAAACTGAGGGTGGTATGAAGAAATATTAGCCAATTAAGTACCCAAACATGAGAATAAATGTTTCCAAAAGTGACTAGTAAAGATAGGATCATGGTCACTGATAATAACCCTAGTTGTACCAAGTAGCTTTTGTATATTCTCCAAAAAATCTTCTACCACTATCCTTATTGTATAAGGATGTGATAATGCAATGAAATGTGCATATTTAGTGAGGTTATCTACTACTCCCAATGTGATGACATTATTACCTTGAGATTTTGGAAGCCCTCTGATGAAGTCGATGGATACCTCTTCCTAATGTTGGCTAGGAATAACTAAGGGATACAAGAGACCTATTGTCTTAGTTTTATCCCCTTTATTTCTTTGACAAACCAAACATTTAGCCACAAATTTGTTAACATCACCTTTTAGCCCTTCCTAGTAAAAATCTTGCTTGAATCGATGATATTTCTTCAAAAATCCTAAATAACCACCAACTGGAGACTCATGAAGTTTTTTGGGAATCTTGTGTTTAAGAGTGGAATTTTTGTAGAGATATAATCACTCTTTATATGACAGAGTATCTCCCTTCCAACAATACTTATCTGAACTACTAGGATCACTATGTAATTGTTGAATGACATTTCCTGTAGAAACATCATTCTACCACTTTGTTTTGAATTCTACCACCCAGTCTTCTTGTAATATTAAAATGACACAATAAAGCATCATCCTTCTCATCCTTCCTAAAAATTGCATCTACCACAACATTTTCCTTCCCTTTCTTATATGCAATCTCAAAGTCATATCCCAACATATTAATGACCCATTTGTGTTTCTCTTCAGAAGATAATCTTTCCTCCAAAAATATTTTAGGCTATCATGATCTGTCTTAACCTTGAAATGTCTACCCATTAGATAAGGCCTCCATTATTTGGATGTGTGAAGAATAACTGGCATTTCCTTCTCATAAATAGGTTTGACTTTATTCTTACCCTTTAATTGATGACTCTCAAAAGTAATTGGCTAACCCTCGTACATGAGAACTACTCCCATACCATTTCCTAAAGCATCACATTCCATAATAAAATCCTTGGTGAAGTCTAGAGTGGCAAGCACTAGAGTTTTCCACATAACCTCCTTCAATCTCTCAAACTCTGCATTAGTAAACTCATTCTAATAAAATTAATCCTTCTTCAATAAAGTTATGATAGGTACATTGCTATATGACCATAATTCTTCACAAGTCTTCTATAGTATACATTCAATCCCAAGAAACTCATTAATTTCTTAATGGTTTTAGGAATAGGCCATTCCATGATATCATTAATTATGTTAGTATCCACCTTTACTCCTTTATGTAAAACTATGTGTCCCAATTACTCCACCTCGTTGAGACTAATATCACACTTGAATTCCTTAGCATAGAGTTGATGATCTTCAAGAACTTGCAATTCTTGATCTACATGATGTAAGTGTTCTTCCCATGTCTTTCTATAAATCAATATATCATCAAAGAAAACTAATTAAAAATTCCACAAGGATTTCTTAAAGATGGAGTTCATAAAAAATTGAAATGTAGATGGTGGATTAGTTAGACCAAATGGAATCGCCAGAAACTCATAATGAACCTCATGAGTCCTAAATGTTGTCTTAGAAATATCTTCTTCCTTAATTCAAATTTGGTGATAACCTGATCTAAGATCTAACATTATAAAATGCATAGCTCCATTCAATTCATCTAGAAAATTATCAATGACTGGAATAGGAAACTTATCTTTGATGGTGTAAATTTTTTAGCACCTTATAGTCTAGGAACATGTGTTAAGTTTCATCCTTCTTATGCACCATCAATATGGGCACAAAGGAGTAAGCACTTTGGCTATGCCTAATAATTCATAACTCTAACATCTTCTCCATAATACTTTTAATCTCAGTTTTTTGTATACATGGGTACATGTAGGGCCTGATGTTGGGTGGATGGCTCCCTAGAACTAGTTGAATGGCATGATCATGATCCCTCTTAGGAGGAATTCCTTTAGGAATATCTCTAAAAACCATTGAGTGACAATCAATGATTGCTTGTAAATATGGATGGATGGGAGCCTTAGATTGATAGACTTATAATGAACATAATTGGCCCACAAATCCATCAACTCATTTCTTAAGAAACTTTTGCATTTGATGAGATTTTATTATTTGTGGGGACTTTACCTTCAGCCATCTTATCTTTACAATTGAAGTCTCATGAATATTTCTTGGAAGTTCATCTAAATTGTCCCCAAATTGGTAAAGCCATTGTACTCCCAAAACAATATTCATTGCATCCATGGAGATAACATGCATTGGGCTATCAAGGTGATAATATCCCATGAATAATTTAATGTTGTAGAATTTTCTAGAACAAATAACAGTACCACCATATGCAACCAAGACCTAAAACTCTGGTGCTAGATATATAAAACAATTTAGACAAGTTTCCAACTTTTTGTTGATGAAATTATGAGTACTACTTGAGTCAATCAACACTATTACTTTCTACTTCTTTAAGAAACCCACCACCTTGAGAGTTTGTGGGGTGCTAAAACCAAAGAGTGCATGACAAGAAATGATTGGTTTGGAATCATATGATTCCTCATTTGACTCCCTAACACTCTCTTATTGGTTCATCCTCTTCTTCCTCACTTGAACCTTCAATATATAACAATTTATTTTTACTCCATTTATGTCCTTGACTATATTTGCTATCACAATTGAAACACAACCCTTTTTCTATCTTCTCTTTAACCTATTGTGGATTCAACCTAGGAGGTTGAGGAAGAGAAGGTGTTGAATATCCTATCTCTTATCCCATTACCCTCTTACTTTCTAGGAATTAAACACTTCTCATCTACCCTACATGCTAAGATAAAAGACTTAGATATAGAGCTAGGACTAAACATGTGTACCTCATGTTGAATGTGATCAGGTTGAGACCTCCCAAAAATCAAGTTCTCCTTTGTAACTGTATCCACCCTTAAGGATATGTTTTAGAATTTTTGAATATAATCTTTAACTAATCCTTTTTGTTGAATTTTATCTAGTTTTATAAAGAAGTTGTTTGTCACGCTATTGCTATATTGTGATTGGAGCGCCTTTGTAAAAACTGGCCATGAGACAATGAGACCCGTTTTTAGTAAATGAGTACAAATACATCGATACCAAATGAATTGATCTATTTCTAGATATAGGGAAGCCATTGTGACCTTTTTCCCACTTGGGACTTATGTATATCAAAAAAAGTCTCCATTGGTTTATCCATGTTAGTGGATCCTTGTCATCAAACTTGTGCATATCCACCTTTGGTATCAACTTCTTAGATCCCATATGAGTACTAACATTTGGATCAAGCATAGATGACCTGGATGATTCACCTTGGTTTCTTGAGATATCCTTTCTTGTTCTATTTAGATAAGAATTTAGCATGCTTTGTATGTCTGATATATCTCCTCCTAGGAAACTCATCTCCATCTTCATTGATGAAATGTCTTGGGTTAAAGAAAGAAGTTGCGTCCACAAAGGGGAAGTTTTGGCCAAAAAAAAAATCTCACAAAAAATACGTACACGTTATTTGAAATACATGTATGCATTATGTTTCAGGTACTTGAGCCTAAAAAAATGTGTATGTACTAAAAAACGCATACGCGTTATATAATGTGTACATGTTTTATAACACGTACAAGTCAATTATTTAAAAAATTAAATACCTTTTAGAAACACATATGCGTTTTGTAACGCAAAATACATACACATTTTAAAACACGTATGCATTTTGTAACCCAAAACACATACGCTTTTTAAAACGCGTGCTCATTTTTTAAAAGTAATTAATTTTTTAAATAATCAAGCAAATAAAGAATGGATATATGTTTTGTAACGCGTACGTGTTTATGAAATTTTGAATCCCCAACCCACATATTGACTCGGTTTTAGGCTCGGGAAAGTCTTGGCAACCCGACTCTTAGCCTTTAACCTACAATTGAAAAACTAAGGCAAGTTCAAGAGAAATGTCCAACTTTGGCAATATGGTTGATGGACTTTTTTCTGAATCAATCTATAAAATTAAAACCCATTAGAGAACATGATGTCTAGTTTATAAATATATAATTTTTTTAAAGATTGGATTATATTTGTTATTTTCTAATTAATTTCTAAGCAAACTAGTCCATAAACTTGAAATATCAGACTTTTTTTGTTTTTAATAACTTTTTTTGGTTAATTTTCTTGTAAAAAATTATATGGCATCAATCTTCAGACAATTCTCTGCACAATGAATAAAAAATATTGAAACAAAATTAGTTTAGGTCCAATTATGTTGTTCATACATGTTTATTTTTAAAAACAACAATTAAGGCCAATAAAAATTCAATAAAAAATAAAATATTAAGAAAAATATTCCAAAACAATATCCTCGTCAATATTCATGTTGTTAGCTATCTTTCCCCAAAAAGAATTAGCAAAATACTTTTATTTGGGTCAAAAAGTGGTGTTCGTACACATGCATGGTATGGTAAAAAAACTTTTTAAAAGTGGTTTTTATACATCCCTATCAAAATTCTATTTCTATCATCTAGATATTTGAATAAATTATATATTTGGAAATTAGATTCAGAATTATAAATTTCATATTACTGACTTTTTTTAAAATTCATTGTGTAAGTGCCTCAAATTTTTAGTCTAAGTGTGACAAATTCTAAAAAATAGCAAAAACACTTCCACTTTTTGAACTTTTGTGGACCCAACTTCTTGCATCAGCCCTCTTCTTTGTCCTTGTTGATTTCCTCATTAGGACTAATGTCCTCTATTATTACATCATCCTTACCAAGAGACTTTCTTGGTGTGAACATTATTTTTCACTCTTGTTCGAGGCCCCACCATGATGGAAACCAATAATTTTAAAATAAATCACACAAATGAAATCTAAATTCTCTAAAAAAATATTGTAACTTATTAGGGTCAAGAGTCACTTAACCAAAAAATATCCAAGAAATTAGCCCATTTGCACACTTGAGTGTGAATTTATTGGAAACCATAATTTGCAATAAATTGTTCAATTCCCATCTAATTATTTTGAAATATGGAATGTAGCTAACTTAATATGTTCTTAGAAACCCCTTTACAAAAAATCACCAATATTGGGGATGTGTGTGCTTCCCAATGTTGGTGTAAATAGGTGTTTTACCTATCTAGGTCATATTTACATGTTAAGTCCACTTAGGTCCTAGGAGGGAATCTTTCTACTTAGTGTTAGTTCTCATAAGATCTTATCTTATCTTATGGCATTTAATACTTGTGTCCTAAGTCATTTAATATTGATGAGTTTTTTGTATCATTATATAGGATTATGACACATGCCAAGATCTTCTCTAATCCTATCTCACAACTTGCCTTTATACGCAAGGCATCATATGTACATGGTCATATTTAATCTGGCAATCTTATATCCATAATTATAGCATGATATCTCTGTCATTTCTCTCTTGTGG
Source organism: Sequoiadendron giganteum (assembly GCA_007115665.2). Classification (NCBI taxonomy): domain Eukaryota; kingdom Viridiplantae; phylum Streptophyta; class Pinopsida; order Cupressales; family Cupressaceae; genus Sequoiadendron; species Sequoiadendron giganteum. The sequence goes on along the minus strand of VCHN02000014.1, from coordinate 148,732,225 downwards.
AAGAGTGTTGTCTTGTAGGTGATCTTGGGGTGTTGAAGAGCTCACCAGAAACTCCTATATGGTATCAGAGCTTCAACATTGTAGAATACTTCTTAGATCTAAGGGAACAATATTGGTATGAATTTTTTTGTGAGTGTGAGTTGAGGTTTCAAAGACCTCGCCATTGAATCTAGTGTATCTGAGATAGGTTTTCCTTTCATTTTGTTAATTTTTATTATGTTTTGATTAATCTACAAGGGTTTGAAGGAGGGTTTCAGTTGCTTGGTCTTGGAGGTAGCTAATTTTTTGGAGCACTTTAGGCCAAAAAATACCTTATCATTGCTTTTCGAAGGCCTAAGAACCTAAGAAATGATTATCAATTCATCATTTGTTGACATTTTATACCATGAGCATTAGAAAAAAAAATTATAGTCGTCATATGGTCATACAAATCCGTACTTGGTCATACTATATGATGGCCATACCTATAGGTGTCAATACAATTTGGTTGGTCATAGAGTATATTCCTTAAAATATTCAGATTTTGTAGAATATTCCATTCATACTAGGTGAACACAAGGAAATAGACATTCCACCTTTTAGGAGATGGAGCTAGGGATAAGGGCCTATTTCACTTTAGTTAATTAAAGGAAACCAAGATCCCTCAACTAATTGACTTGATTGAGGAATGAACTAGAGTTAGGATGGTGTGCTTAAAGATAAAAGGGGGTTCACCACTAAGAAAAGGCTTAGCAAGAATGAAATGTAAATGATATGTAATTCTAACAATGTAACCTAGGAAATCAAAGTAATGAACTGAGAATGAACAGAGGTGCACCTGGAAAACTAAAGAGGATCAAAACAAGGTCTACAATCCCAAAAATTCTGACTTTTGAAGCACATTGGGACTCATTCGCTAGTTGGGGTGATTTAGTCCTAGTTTAGGGTTTCGAGTTGAAACCAAAATCTACAATTGGTAAAGCAGGAGATCTATAGGAAATGTCTGAAAACTAGTATACTGGGACTCATACACCAGTTGTGGAAATTTAGTCCTAGTATCAGGGTTGATCTAAAACTCTAATATCCTCTAGTAATCTATTGTAGCTTCTCTCCCTTTTGATCTATGAGTCTGAAACATTGAATTCCGACCTGTAGGTGACTTTCCATGAAAATGACAACTTTGACAACTTTCTTTAATCTTGTAATTTAGTCTTCAAAGGATCTTCAAACTAAAAACACCTAGATCTACAATCACACATGTAGAGAAGACAAAAATGTTGTTTTGTTAGTGGATAGGGGTTTGCCTTGGTCAAACCCCCTTTTGATAATCAAACCTTAATAAGAAATGAAACATGAAACATAAGATGAAGCAATAGAACCTCGTTTGAAACCTTGTAGATCTGCAAACAAGCATGAAGTAGCCTCAATGGATGTAGATCTTGATAACAACACTTGATTAGAAACAAAGCTTGAATGGGATCTTGAATTGATCTTCAATGCTACATCACAACATTAGCTCAATAACATGCATGATGCACTAAGTCTTTGACATGATGAAATGACTCTTTATTGCTGCAGTAATCTTCTATAAATTTTCCCTTGAATGTCTTAGAAATGCTATTGAATGCTCTTGTGAAGGTACTCTTGATTGCTTATGAAATTCTAGGATTGCTTAGATGTTGAAATAATGAAATAACCTTGTATTTATACTTGTTTATTCCAAATTTCCTAGCATTACAAATGTGCAAGTTGACATCAGATCTAGGATGATAAAATCCCACCAAGAATTGAATTCAAAATAGGTCCTAGTTAAAACGGGACTCATACGCTAGTTGCGGTGTATGAGTCCCAGTGGCTAAAACCTGAGACATAGATTTCTAGAAGTGTCTTATTCAATGTGCAACTTGAAATCAGGTCCCAAGACCTAGGTGGGACTCATATGCCCAAGGTGGTGTATGAGTCCCAGATCACTAGATTTGGAACACATGATCCAAAACATTGAATTATGATTGGTTACTTGATAAGTGTCGGATTATCCATGGAAAGATGTAATTAATTAGGCTTGTGGATGCAAAATAGGACTAAATAAGGCATAAAGAAGCCTAGTTAACTAATAAATCCCTAGATTAGTGTGAAAGTGTAAAGATACACTTTGCAACACCCTAAATAAGGCACAATTAGGTCCATTTTATCATTAATTATTCATTCCCAAATTAAATGTGAAAAAGGGATATTTTTTCTACACTACATTTAGCCCCCAATTTAGTGAGAGCAGAAACTTGCTTCAAATTCACACTAAAGTAGACATTCAAGAGAGGTCCAAGTGTACCAACGTGGATGGTATAGAATGACAAAGATCAAGGGGTGGTCAAGACCCTAGAATCCAAGATCCTACGTCAAACCAACATAAGTACAAAGGGACACGCACAAGGTGTATGATATACAACATCAAGATACACAAACATGCAATGTCAACGACTAAAAGACAGAAAAAAAAAAATAAGCAAAAACAAAAATAAAAAGAGGTGGATAAAGCCTTGACCATTTGTCCAATGCGATGTGGATCAGATCTAAGTTGTTTCTCTAAAAATGCATGCTCACTCTGAGGCAACGGAACTTCAGCTATCCGTTGGGTGAGTATCCAAAGGGTGGCTTAGCGAGAAATTCATGCCTTTGTACCGACTTCTCACTGTATAATGAGAAATTCATGCCCTAATTTAGGCCTCTCATCATACCAACCATACCAAATCTATCCCTCTGATAACTTCAATAAGGCACCACAAACATGAACATAGGGTTCATGAGGAAAGAAAAAATTTGTATGCTTGACACCCATGAACAAACAGGATGGCTCCACAAGCAAGCAAAGTGTGTTATGCAAGGTGGACTATAATGTTTATTGTAAATGTGAAATAGTGTAAGGTACGTTCAAAGGGATTTTTCTTAGTTCATGGAAGGTCTCTTCTTAGGGAACATTGTACCTAGTGTCTCCAAGAGAGGACAAATCAAATAAATATCATGCCCTCAAAGGAAATCAAATCCAATGACACCACCAAGAAAGGATGCATTGTAAGGATAAAGGAAAATCGCACAATGAAACACGACACACTTTAAAGCGGTTGCTAACACCATTGCTATGAGCAATTGCTTTAAAGTAGAAGAAGACATGAGAGGTTATTTGGAAAGCCCTCTTCCAAGTCACATGTTCTCAAATGAAACTACATCATGGATAAGGAGTTGCCCCAAAATGTAATGCTAACATAGAAAAAAAATAGTACGTCACATGCGAGCTAACTTAAGGCATGTCATCCACATCCCAAGCTTGATCTTATATATGCATGGAAGGTGATCAACTAGCCAAAAGAGACAACAACAAGTGTCATACGAGGACGAGGCTACCTAACCCCTTGCTCCCACTTAGTGTAGGACAAGGATGAACTGAGATGATTGATGAGAAACATGCTAGAGTGAAAATCAATATCAATTAGAGGAATTAGGTGCCTCAACATAAGGAAGAGCACCACACTCCTTAAGATGTTGAATTCGATTACTCAAAGCCTTACATTCATTAGTAGAATGACCATGAACTCTATGATATGCACAAAATGAACTCTTGTAGTAAAATTTCTTTCGTGTTCTTGGAGGGAGGGATATCAAACGATCTTGGAGTCTCAACAAGATACTCTCTTGATTAATAGTAGAAGGTGTTCCTTTATTTTGCGACAAAGATATCTCTTGCTTAGTACAAGATGTCATACTTACACAAGACTCTTTAGATTATGAGATTTTGTTCTCTCCTTGAAGGGAGGGTGTAAAATCTAACGAACTCCAATATTTACTAAGACGTGTCCTAGGAGTGCTTTGTGTGATGACATTAATGTTAAGCGAAGAATTATTTTTTTCTTTCATTTCTTTCAAAGGACCATAACCAAGACCACTAGTATCTATTAGTTCAAGATGCACTAATGTCAAAGTTGGCTTAGAAGAATCTTTTGTAAGATTTTTGATAATAAGTAAAGGCTTGTTTGTTTGTTTCGAGGGACAATAACCAAGACCATTAGTTGGTCCTTGTGTGTTAGGCTCTATAGGGACACAGGTACCTTGTTCTCTAGCACCACATCCTTTTCCACTATAACCAAGTTGTTTCATAAGTTCATAACCTTTTCCATAAAGCTTTTTCATTTCTTTCGGATCCAATGGTTGTTCATAATCATTTTCTTCAAAGTTTTTTGTGTAATTTTCTTCTTCTAAAGTGTTTGAGGTGGATGCTTTCGAAGGGTCTTTCAAATTTTGTGTTGACATTACCACTTTTTCTTTTCCTTTTCAGAATCTTTTGTTATGATCTTGTATTATCCCATGAATGCTGGTGTGAAATCTAAGGAACCCCAATCATCTTCTAATAGCTTTGTGACCTCCTTAATATGTTTTTCTTTGTCTTTTTTTTGCACGGATTCCGCTTGTGTAGTTGGTGTCAATGTTTTCAAAGGATTTTCCTTTCCTTTTTCAATGTTCAAACAACTGTTTGGTTTAGGTTTGGCTTTGATTGTATACACTTTGTTGTTGTAGACATAGTCCATTATACAATGAAGAGTAGAAGGCACCCCATTCATTGCATGAATCCATGGTCTACCTAAAAGAAGATTATATAAAATATCATGAGGCATAACATGGATCAGGGTTTGTAATGTGGCCTTTCCAACTGTAATAGGCAAAGTGATCACACCAAGTGGTTGTTTTCCTACGTTATCAAACCCACTAATAGATAAGGAGGTAGGTTGAATTTGGTTTTTGTCTGCTTTAATCTTGTCCAAAAGGTTTATGCTACATACGTTAAGGGTGGAACCATTGTCAACAAGGGTCTTCTTTATCCCAATCTGATTATGTTGAGCTATTATCAAGAAAGATTTATTTTGCTTTTTCTCTTCTAACGAAGGTAAATCATCTTGATGGAACATGATGTCTAAGTTGTTTGATGTTATAGATTGAATCTGGGTTGCCACATCATTTGATTGCACATTAGGAGGGGTAAGAACTTGTTGTAAGGAAATTTGAATCATGTTATGATAATGAGGGGAGGCTTGAATAAGGTCCCATAATGATATCTTAGAAGGAGTGTTCTTAAGTTGTTCAACAAGATCATACTCCTTTCCATTATGTAAAGGAAAACGAGGACTAGGCAAGATAGGGGATGTTGAAGGCATTTGTCTTGGTTCCATATTTTCCTAGTGTTATATGTATGAGCAATGGTGGGTGATCCCACAATACTGATTTACAATTTTTGGCCAAACTGGACATTGAATTGAATTTTTTAACTAAATCTTCACTTTCAGGCACCTATAGCTGCTAAACCATGGAGAATTTAAAGATGATGCAAACTAGTGATTTGTGATATTTTCTATAGATTCTAAATATATTTTTTAATTTTTTTTTGGAATCAGATTGCATTTCTTTTTCCATCTCCTTCAAAAACTAGTTTTTAACAGTAAACACCATTTTTAAAGAGTGACATGTACTGGCTAACACATAATTTTTTTCTATAAAGGATAAAATTCTATTTTTTTCAAATTTAGATTCGCAACTACAATATTTAGTGCATGCAATTGCTTTCATAGCATTTCACTGAATATTTTTTTCTTAATTAAGTTTTGAAGTCAAACCAGTTACAATTTAGACATAGTTTACTTGCTAACACAACTTTTTTTGTATGTGTTGAATCCCATTTTTTTTTTGTTGGATCAGGGACATCAATATCTAGTGTATAGACATTTTTCAAAAAAAATTGATAATTTGCTATTTTTCCACGTGCAGAACAAAGAGCTTGATTTTTAGTGAAAAACCTATGTTTAATTAAACTAAAAAAAATACATAATAAAACCAAAATATATTAAAATTATATTCGATGGATAGCTCGTTTCGACGACTACCATCATCCAGTTGGGTCTGTCAAATTTCCTCCCTTTTCATCCTCAACCCGAGCTTTGAAAGGAAATTTTTTGCATAAATTTGGTAGAAGATGGGGAGAAGGGAAAAAAAGGGAGGTTCCAGTGAACCCCCCTTCGTGCAAACCTCCCTTGACTCCTTCGAGTGAAGGGGGATTCACTCGAAGGGTGGTTTGCTTGAACCCCCCATTTTTTTCAAATTTTCCTTTATTTTCTTTAAAAAACGTGCCATTTGGGGTTCAAGCAAACATGCATAAAAAAAGGCGTTTGCTCGAACTATTGGGTTCCCACAAACCCCTTAAAGGGTTTGTGTGAACCCCATAGTTCGAGCAAACCCCTAAAAACCCGAATTTTTGTTTTTGGGGACGTTTTTGCAATTTTCCTTCCTCAATGTAATTGTAAACTAGTTTTGTGGGATCACCCCAATATTATAATTTGATTGTCGCGAAACATTATTCTTAGGTGGTTTGAGGATGAGGACGGGATTGTTTTGAGTTTGATTTTTGTTTGAAGGTGGGTAAAGGATGAGTTGAGGTTGAATAACATTAACTTCTCTTAGTGAAGTGGAATCGAATGTCACTTCATCATCTTCATCTAAGGAAGTCACATCACTATTGTTTGAAAGACACATGTCAACGTTCTCATTTTCTTCCACCATGATATCTTTCCTAGTAGGAGAGGTTTTAGGAGAGCTACAAACTAGATGTTCATGACTTTCAATGGGTGGTTCTTCTAAAATGACTTCATCACTAGTAAGGGAGTCATCAATGGTTATATTTTTTTGCTTATCAATGATGGCATTTTCTTGTTCAATAATGTTTTTCCTAGAGTAAGAGACAAATAGGATTCTCATAACTTTCATTGGTTTGATCTTCTAAATTCAAAGTATCTTCTTCACAACTAGAAGAGATATTAGGAGAAAGCCAAATATGATTGTTATGATTGTCCATGATTTCATCCTTCTTTTCTAAGGTCTCATTCTCTTGTACTATAATATATACTCATCACATTCCATGATTATATTTTGTAAAGTAGCTTCATCACAAGTAGGGGAGGCATCAAGGGAAGAATAATTATGATTTTCATGCTTACCAATGATTGGATCCTCTTGTTCAAATAGACTTTTCCAAATGTTAGGGACATTAGGAAGGAGAGAAATAATGCTATAACTCTCAATCATTGGATCTCTTAACACCAACATATCCTCTTTCACTAAAGCGTTCTCACTAGGTAAAGTGATGTTAAAGAATGTGTTAATGATCTCATCTTCTTGTCTCATAATATCTTTCCAAGGGGGGAGAGGAGAAGGACAAACAAGACTTTCATGATTCTCAATGATTGTATCTTCTTTCACCAAGATACCTTGTCACTAAAAGGAGAGGTATCAGGAGAAGAACAATTATGAGTTTCATGATTGTCTATGCTTGCATCTTCTTGTGTTATGACATTCTTACAAATCTGATAGATACTAGGGGGTTGCCAACATGCTTGTCAAAGGTTTTATTTTGTTTTCCTAGATTATGCTCATGAGTAGTGAAAATAGAATCATACAAGCCATGTGATACTCTATGAACACTAAATTCTTGAAAAGAAAACATGCTAACATGAGAAAGTAAGCTATCTAAATTATTCAATGCTTCTAAAATATCAACAATTGTCCAACAAATCTAAAGATTGAAATAATTTTTTTTAAATGACTATACTAAATGGATGATTTGACCTAGATACATAAAATAAAAATTCCCAAAACTTTCCAGATTGATACAGTAGGTTACTAGCAAGCCTAAGGAGTGCAAAAAACCACAAAAAAGCTCATAAATGTTGGTTTTGTAGTCCATTAGGGACTAATATGCCCATTTGGGCAAATGAGTCCCACCTAGGGTTTTTGGAAGGTTCAAATAGTGAAAAATAATCAACACGGAATTCCCAAAAATCAGGAAAAACCACCAATATAGGGACTAAATCGCCCAGATTGGCGAATGAGTCTCAAATTAGGGTTTTTGCACCAAATTCAACAAATTTTGAGTTGATTCTAAGGTTTCTAACTTGTATGTTGACCAAACTATGTGAAATTACATAATTTTAATAAAATTGAATGATTTGAGATGTAAAAATGCAACCTATACGCACTTTCACTAATGCAAAGTTTAGAATCCCTAAATGCAAATTAACTAATGTAAGATCTAATGCAAAGCTATTTTAAGATAAATCTAGGACTTTAATGCACTCCAAATTATAAATAAAGGGTTTGAAGGTCAGGTTCACCAAAATTAACACAAAGAAATAGGCATTCCACCTTTGAGGAGATGGAACTAGGGATAAGGGCATATTTCACTCTAGTTCATTAAATGAAACTAAGATCCCTCAACCAATTGACTTGATTGAGGAATGGAATAGCATTAGGATGGTTTCCTTAGGTGTGATTAAAAGACAAAATGGGGTTAACCACTAAGCAAAGGCTTAGAAAGAATGAAATGTAAAGGATATGCAATTCTAACAATGTAACCTAGGAAATCAAACTCAAAATCAAAATAATGAACTGAGAATGAACAGAGGTGCACCTGGAAAACTAAAGAGGCTTAAAACAAGGCCTGTAATCTCGAAATTCAGACTTTTGAAGCACCCTAGGACTCGTACGCCAATTGGGGCGATTCAATCGTAAAGCAAGATCTACAAGAAATGTCTAAAAATTGGTATACTAGGACTCATACACCAGTTGTGGCGATTTAGTCCTAGTATCAGGGTTGATCTAAAACTCTGATATCCTCTAGTGATCTAATGTAGCTTCTCTCACTTTCAATCTCCATGTCTAAAACTCTGAATTCTGACAAGTAGGTGACTTTCCATGAAGATGACAACTTCTTGACAACTTTGACAACTTTCTTGAATCTTGTAATTTAGTCTTCAAAGGATCTTCAAACTCAAAACACCTAGATATACAATCACACATGTAGAGAAGAGAAAAATGTTGTTTTGTTAGTGGATAGGGGTTTGCCTTGGTCAAACCTTTTTTTGGTAATCAAACCTTAATCAAAAATGAAACATGAAACATAAGATGAAGCAATAGAACCTTGTTTGAAAACTTGTAGATCTGCAAACAAGCATGAAGTAGCCTCAATTGATGTAGATCTTCATCACAACACTTGTTTATAAACAATGTTGTAATGGGATCTTGAATTGATCTTCAATGCTACATCACAACATTAGCTCAACAACATGCATGATGCACTAAGTCTTTGACATGATGAAATGACTCTTGATTGTTGCAGTAATCTTCTATAAATTCGCCCTTGAATGTATTAGAAATATGCTTGAATGCTCTTATGAAGATACTCTTCATTGCTTATGAAATTCTAGGATTTCTTAAGATGTTGAAATGATTAAATGACCTTGTATTTATACTTGTTTATGCCAAATTTCCTGACATTACAACACTATAAGCTGACATCAAATCTAGGATGATAAAATCCCACCAAGAATTGAATTCAAAATAGGTCCTAGTTAAAGAGGGACTCATATGCTTGTTGGGGCATATGAGTCCCAATGGCTAAAACCAGTGACAGATTTCTAGGAGTGTCTTGTTCAATGTGCAACTTGAAATCAGGTCCCAAGACCTAGGTGGGACTTATACGCCCAAGGTGGTGTATGAGTTCCAGATCACCGGATCTAGAACACATGACCCAAAACATTGAATTACGATTGGTTACTTGATAATTTTTGGGATTATTCACCGAAAGATGCAATTAATTAGGATTGTGGATGCAAAATAGGACCAAATAAGGCATAAAGAAGCCTAGTTAATTAATAAATCCCTAAATTAGTGTGAAAGTGTAAAGATACACTTTACAACACCCTAAATAAGGCACAATTAGGTCCATTTTAACATTAATTATTCATTCCCAAATTAAATGTGAAAAAGGGATACTTTTCCCTACACTACACCAGGTATACGTATGCTTGCATCAACCATTGGTTTGAAGTTCCATCACAATCAAATCAACTATCATTTCAAAAGCTGCAGGTTTTAAGTATCACAAAATTTATTAAAAAATATATTTTATTAAATAAACTATGGTTTAATTTGGAATGCCAACAAGAGTTATTTAATTTTGTGCTTTGTTCATGGGTTGCATAGGTTTGTAGTCATATCAACCATGGGGGGCTTATGCCTTGGACGATGCAGCATATGGCCTATTGTGCCCCAATCACTGACCTAGGGGTGCTTCCATTTGTAAGGAAACTCAGGTGCGGAAACAGCTTCCTACACTAATCTCTTAAGGAAAGTATGGTCCAAATTCATTTTAAACCCTTACAATTTCAGATTCGTTAATCTACTTAACAATGATATTGCAGCAATATACCATACATACAGAAAATAAAGAATGACACAATGATTTACCCTGGGGAAAACCTATCGGTAAAAAACCCCAGCACTCCAAAACCTGCACAATGTATTATCTTCAACATAACGGTTACAACACACTTGCAATGCAAGTTCTTTTAGGAGATTTCCAACACTTGAAGACAAAATGCGACAGCATCAAAACATTCCAACAATACACTCACATCACACATCTTCGCAACCCTAAAAAATGCTTATATCATGCGCTTCCCTTTTTAGGGCAACTTCCGAAGATAACTGTATTAGGGTTTTGCCACATGTCTTCACCCGTCATTGAATCTTCCAGACATAGCTCTTACGTGTCATAGGAATCCGTCATAACCATTTCAGCCATGATCTCCTTACACACAATTCAAGATGCCGACACATCAAGTGGAGTGACACATCAACATGCCAACTAGACATGTACACTCACACTTAATTACATTATTTGCAAGAAATACATTTTACAAAACAAATAATAAGAATAGGAATTATCCAAGGTTGAGACACCTTATTCCTAACACCATTGTTGGGTGATGGGTATTTTTTAAACTATTATGCTAACTGATAGTCTTATGGTTGACTGAGGGCTTGAAGCCTTAGGCCCAAAATTTGTCCTTGGAGGCCCAAATCGAGTGTTTTTTCAAACTATCATAACTTGCAAATCCAAGAGGTCATTTTTGCCAACGAGATATCAGCAAAAACATAGCTTCATGATTTTTTTAGTGGTCCAAGTTATTTTACAAAAAATTATGTTTGGAGGTATTTATTGATGTTTGAAGTCAGATATTTATTTTTGTCTCCCAAGCTCATAAATTTTTGCCATTATCTCTCATTTTCATGATTCTTATAGTGTTGAAAAGGTATTGAGGATCTTTATCATGCCATCCATGCACTTTTTCCTATTTCTATCCCAAATATATTTTGATTAACAATTCTTTCTCGATAGGTATCGTGGAGTTTACTTAGATATTTTGACAACTGGGAGGGTGCAATTTTGATCTTTCCAGTTCATTTCATTACTAGAACAATATTCTATTTCATGTTGCTTCATTCAAATTCCAAGTTTGCTCCATATTGAGAGTGCTCTAGTGTTCCTTTGCATCGGGTCTATTGTTGCTTTATCATGATTCCAAACTTTTCTTCTTGAGTGACTCTAATATGGTTTCTAGCATTAGAGTTATTTTCCCTTTTCTTGCCTTGATTAATTATTCTAGTCTTACTCCACCAGTGTGCTTCTAGTGTTTCTTTGGAATAGGTTATCTCATTGAGGGGGGTTGAATGGTCTATTCTTCATCTCTCTTATGGGAGTTATTTTACCTCAAATGGAGTTTTGTCCTCTCATTTTTTATGGAGAGAATTATTGTATCTTCTCTCTCTTTTGGGGAGTTTTTTCCCACTAGATTTTTTCATTTTCTTTGTTTGTGAGAGATTGCATTCCATATGTACATGAGTACCTAACATGGCCTCATTTCTAAGACCCATCTTTGCATCCCTACCTAATAATCAACTCCCTAAGTTGTACTTAAAAGGGTATGTTGGTGTAAATAGTTGTTTTACCTTTCTAGGTCCTAATTACATGTTAAGTCCACATATGTCCGAAGAGGGAATCATTCTAGTTAGTGTCAGTTGCCACTAGATCTTATCTTATCTTTTGGCATTTAATGCTTGTGTCCTAAGTTATTTAATATTGTTGAGGTAGTTGTTTCATTGTACAAGATTAAAGCACATGTCAATATCTTATTTAATCCTATCTTGCAACTTTCTTTTACAAGCATGACATCATATGTACAATGTCATATTCAATTTGAAAATCTTGCATCAATAATCATAGAATGATATTTCTACCACTTCTCTCTTGTGGACATTATTATTGTCTTGCAGGTGATCCTCAAGTATTGAGGAGTTCACCATAAAATCCTACACCAAAAATAACCTCCCATATTAAGAAAATGCCTTGCCTCCACAATGCAAAAATCATACCCTGATACCACTTGTAATGAAATAACTTGCACAATGGAAGATATAATATGAAATATGTTGAAAGTACTTGAGAATAGTTAAGAATAACAAGCCACTTCAAGAGGGAAACCTCCAAATATCTCCAATGAGAACACAATTCACAATCTAATGATGAAATAAGACTCATTACCTCCTATATACCTTATTTATGCCTAGGATATTACACAGGATAATGATGAAATAAGACTTAATTAAGAGTTAAGATAGCCACAATATGACTATTCATAACCCTAAGTACACTAATATTAAGGGTGTAGCAAAGTTGTATTTCAATATGTTTTCAAACTTTCATGATCATATTCTAGTACACTAGAATTTTGTTATGGTCAATACTAGCTAATGGTGTATGCTAATAAAAAATCTAAACAAACCTAAAGCTATCCTTAGACTTAAACAACAACAACAAAAATTAAAAATATCTCATAGATTGTCTATAAATGTCTTTGATAGACGATATCATTAAGAATAGCAAACAACATGCTTTCACCATGAATGATTGTTACCACCAACCTCCAACCATAAAAAGGATCTCCAATGGGGCCCATTTTTTGTCACCTAACATTCATTTGCTCTCCAAAAGGTTAGAATGAAGCCTAGGAAAAAGTTGCAGGGAAGGGAAAAAGTAAAACAAGAGCCACCAAAATTTACAAAAGAGGAACTTCTATATTATCTATTTCCCACATTATGCTAATGTTAACCAACACTACAATAAAAGGAAGAATATTTTTCCATGAAATTATGGTTTGGTCAAACAAATTCAACCTATTATATATTATATGAGTATATATAAAATTAATATACACAAACAAGACCCATAGCGAGAAAATACCTCGTAGTTGCATTCCTCCCACACTTGGTTTCACACTACGCTCCATGTTTGTTATGGTTTCCTTGTTCTCATCACCATCCAATATTTTTTTCTAGAAGCCTACAGATATCTTGTGATCTTTTTTTTCATTGTGAATAGATTCAAGTAGTAGTTGTAAGGAGACTGGTCTAGAGTGTGGGTAAGTGCGCAAATATGGGAGACCAAAAAGGGGTCTTAAGTGGCCACTTTTTTCTAAAATCGGGAAATACTGACCTTACATGACAAATTGAAAATAGTTACACTCAAAATTTTAAGATGCAACAAAAGCAAGTTGTAGTGCTCCAAATATATTTTCTAAACTATTTTTTTTTTAAATGGTAGAGATTAAGGGGTTCAAAAAAGGGGGCCACACAAATTGGTCCTGTTTTTTTCAAAAAAACATAACACAGCCTCTGGTGTGGCCCCCCTCAAAGGTTAACTTCTTTTTAGTATTTCAAAAATCACTTCAGTGAGAAATTATCTAACACCATGTAGTTTATCCCTAATTTTTTAATGAATATATTTTTTTTACTAATTTTCAAAGTGGACACATCCTAAAAAATAGAAATTTGAGCATGCTCACCCCTAAAAATTTTGAAAACTAATCGAAAATCAATTTTTTTGAATGTGTAGAATGGAGTCTAGTTTCTAAAAATGTAATTTATTTGAAATTTTGATGAATAGTTCAAAAATAAAGTGAAAAATGCCAAACATTGGTTTTTGACAAAAACACATTAGTACAAAAGAAATTAAAGTTGAAAACCCTAATATACTCAAAACGTGAAAAAATTACATGGTTAGATAGCTAAGAGAGAGCTTAACATTGCCATAGTGTCTTTATGGCTTGACATTGAAACATGTGCAAAATTGATGCAGAGCGCACTCGAGTTTGTCATTTTGTTTATAATTTGCAAAAACATGTCTTTGGATGTTAGAAATTCACTCCAAGCCTTTGGATTGGAAGACCAAGGAAAATCCAAGCCAAAGGCTTGGAAATTTTCCAAGGAAAACAAAAACGTGAGTGTGTTATGTTAAAAAAAAGCATAACATGAGTGTATTATAATATGCTCACATTATGTCAAAGAAAAACATAACGCAAGTGTGTTATAACATGCTTGAACTATGTCAAAAGAAAAACATAGTGTGAGCACATTATGTCAAACTAGACAACATGAGCACATTATAACACAATCACATTATTCTTTGCTAAATTAAACTCTCCCATCGATTACTTCGTATAGGGTGATAAAAAGTGTAAACCTAAAAATAAAGATTAATGTTAGAAAACATGGAAACATAGTATTAGTTCAATTAATTATTGAGTTAGCAAGTTAGTGAATGCCAAGTGGAAGTGCTTGTTTGGTATTGATATTAGACTTAATACATCAAAAAGTGTGAAAAGCTCATGAGGAAGCCACATGGATGTAAATGGTTGGAAAGTATATTCAAAATATAACCATGACTTGGTACTGAATAATCCATAAGGGAGATCTAAGTGAATTGGAATGCACATATACCCCTTGATATAACAATGTAATATAAACATAGAAATAGTATAATGTAGTTGGATACATAGATATTAACTCAATGGGTGGGCCCATGCTTGCATAAGAATTTACTATAAAAGAATGGGTTTTTGTACCAATACATTGAGTTGAGCTATCACCAATGGAATTAACTTAGAATAAAAGGGAAAATACCTTGCAATCTAGTTTCAACATGTATTTGTGTAGTGTAGAAAAATGTACTCCTTTACATTTTCACACTATGTTTGGGTCCCTTAATTAAGTTTCTAATGACCTAAATTATGCATTCCTAAGCCTTATTATTCTCGTTTTTTGAAAGGGAAACTGACATTAAACAAATGTTAATATTATTTTATTTGCCTTGGAAATTGTGTGTCTTGGATTTAGGTCTCAGGACCCGTTCACCCAAAGGGCGAATGGATCCTCCTTAAGTCCTAGATCCTAATTTTTAATATGTTTTTGGCAAGATTTTAATGATTCAAATTCAAGTATCAAATGTCGGCTTATGGAATCTTTTTTTTGAGAAACTAGATAAACACCTATAAATACATAGTCATTTTATCAATTCAAATCCTAAGACTTTGAGAGATCAATACTAAGAGAAACTATTATTGTCAAGAGCATTGAAAAGCGAATTTATCAAGCATTTACCATAGCGATCAAGATCATATCAACATGTCAAGATTCATGTGTGTTCATGTTTTGTTTTGGAGCTAACATTGTGATGTAAGTTTCAAGCATTCAAGCATCAATTAAGCTATCATTCAAACCAATTCATGCAAGATCCAATCCTTAGAGAGATGTATTGGACTTTTGTCCTCTAAGAGAAGCCATTGAAGGTTTGGTGAGTTGTGACATAGACTTGTTCATTCATCAATCCTTGTCAATTATCATTATCTTTCATTATCAAGGTTTAATTACCAAAACGGGGTTTGACCAAGGCAAACCCCTATTCACCAAAAACAAACAATTTTTCCCTCTCTTTGTGTTTGTAGATTTGTACGTGAAGGATTGAAGATTAAAAAAAAGTTCATTTTTACAAAGTTGTCAAAGTTGTCATTAAAGTTTTCAAGCCACAGAAATTCACCAATAGATTTTATTTCTGACTTTTCGACCGTGGAATCCAAACGAATCGGGAGTGCAGATCCAAGATTAGAGGACTGAGAAAAAAAAAATTGAAACCTTGCTTAGAGACCCATTCACCTTAGGGTGAATTTGTCCTAGAAGGACACTCAATAATCACTTTTGGAGCCTGGTACATGCCATTCTACCCTTCTCAAACCTGTCAGAAGATTATAGTTTCTATTTATATTATGCTTTAAATTTGCATTTCAAGTTGTACATTGCATAATTGAGTTTATTTGGTATATTATTTTCATCTCCCAAAAGTGCATTTTATTCATATTTATAATTTTCTATCATAAGGGAAACAACAGATCCCCTAATAGGGTTGACTCACCTAAAGGTTGAGAATTAATCCTACCTTTGGGAGATCTATTTTCCTAATGAAATTAGAAGAAAGATATGTGAATCATGCATTACAACAACATTCATATCCATCACCACCCATCTCCCTATTTTTCTTTGTTTCATTTTGGTGAACTCGACATTCTTGCACTATAAGCTTTCTGATTTTGAGATCTTTCAAGCCCTAGATCTAGTATTTTCAGTTAGTTTGTATTTGCATCTCATTTAGGGTTTTCAAAATTATATTAGTTTGCATTTTGCATTGTTTAAAACTTCAAAAATTTAAAATTGGCATATATTTTGCATCCATTTTACATAATAGTCTACATATTAGTATTTTTCAATCATTTGCACTAGAAAGTCCAAAAAAATTGCATCTAGAAATTTGTCATTTTTCTTATTGTTTGTCATCAAATTGCACTTGCATTTCATCATGATTTTCTAGAAATCTGTAATTGAAAGTGTGTTTAAAACCTAAATCAGAGACCTTAAAGATCAACTCAGAAGCTTATAATTTTATTTTTTCAACCCGTGTGTGAGGACCCATTCGCCCTAGGGTGAATTTTTCCTTATACAATTCATTTTCTGAATTTCTACACATTAATTTGTCATTTTCTTCTTTGCATATTGTTGTTTCAGATCTCAGATTCAATTTCTACAATTACAATTTTTTGACATTGTCTACATTCAAGTTAATTGGTCAAAACAAGTGCATAGTTCAAACATTAAATTTTTATTCAAAATATATCATTTTCAATTTCCTACATTCAAAAATCAGAAAATTCTTACATGTCATATCTGAAAATTGTAATATCTTTTTACATTCTTGCATTTTGCTTCCTATTTTTGGGTGTTTGCTACATTTGTTTAGTGTTTTTTGTCCATTTTGGGTACCCTTTTGGCTTGGTGAAGCTTGTATAAGTATTACAACTTGGTGTTCTATTTTTAATACTTCTATGAGACGTAGTTCGAGACTCATGGCATCCCTTGTCAACCCATGTTCTAGAATCCATATCTAAAATAACATGTCCTATGACCTCCAACCCATTGATGTTGAAACCATTGTTGTTCATGTTCCTCATGAAAACTTGCAAAAAAGGATAAAGCCTTAGAAAAAATTAAAAACCTTGTGAGTGTTGAATATATTGTTGGTACTACGGTTCCTATCATAGATAACATGAGGAGAATTCTTGATAATGAATTGGGAATAGAAATTTTGTGAAGCCTAGCTCATATCATTGATACATTCCTTAACATCAATTTGCCCCATCCTCACTTGTCTCTCAATCTCCCTCTCATTTGTGGGAATGATTTGGTAAAATAAGATATAATCATTGATAACCCCGGTCTTCCTAACACATCCCCTCCTTGTAAAGGAAAGGCCTTGATATTAAAAGAACCAATTGTGGACCATCATGAGAATCTTGTTTATCTCCCTCCCACTACCTCTCCTACTAGGAAAGGTGTCCTCTTTTATAAAATTGTTTCAAAAGACCAATGGAGGAATCGTGAAGGGGATAAGGTTGCCTTAGATCATCCATATTTACATCAACCAATTATCCAACCAAAGAAAAAATAGCATATGCATTACAAATCCAAGAAACATAAGGTCCATGGTCCTCTTGAACATCTACATGATCTATTAAAACTATCTAAGATTGAGCATGATTTCTATACACTTTTATAAATTGGGGATTAATTGAGATACCTCCTAAACCTGAACAATTAACAAAGAAACAAACTGAGAAAAATAGAACATATTGTGCATATCATAGAATATTTGGGCATCACACTGATGATTGTCATGGTTTACAAGAGTTATTGAGAAATTTGAACCCCCTAGGGATCCAACTTGATCAGAATGCACACACTTTGCTCCTTTCCATGTAATAGTTGTAGAATCATATCATACTAACCACTACATGTATTACATTTAATGCAAACCATTTCTATATTGCAAGGAGCACATTCTCATCACCTATCTTGGCTCATCCTTGTCTTACATTTGGGGGAAAGGATTTAGATAGCCTTGTCCTAGTACAAAAATCGTTGTTGCCCCTTTGGCTAGTCATCCACCTTCTACATATGATGAACAAGATTGGGATGCTGACAACTTGCTATAGGTCGGCTTGCATGTGTCATTCTAGATTTTTGTCTTCTTTTTCATGTTCTTTGTGTGATTGCATGTGCATAATGTGATCCCCCGTACTATGTTACTTGGTGTGTCTTTATGTTTGTGAGCTTACTTTGGATGACCTTTGTCACTCCGTTGGTACAAGGATACAAAGGAAGTGAATATATCATGATATTCTTCTATTTGTATCTTTATTCTTCTATCTATCATAACCATTATCTTTTTCATTTGTCTTGTGTTTCCTTTTGGGGATGATGCAAAGCATCGGAACATTTAGGTCTCTTCCATGTTGACCCAAAAGGCTTCTCCTTTGTTTATTCTCTCTATGTGTCATTCTTCCTTTGTGCTTGTTGCTCCATGAGTTATTTGGGGAATGATGATGATTTTGAGCTCGATTATAACACTGTAGCAAAGGCATATGCTAACCCCAAATCCATGGATCCCTTATGTGTTATCTTAGGATTGCATATGGGGGCAACCTCCTTTTTATGACGTAGCTTCATTTGGAAACATAAGTTTGGCATAGGGATTTTTAAATAATCTCTCATGTCTCTTTCATCTATGAGCTTTAATCATATTCTACTTTAAAGTAATTGCTCACAGCATGGTGTTTAGCAATTTCTTTAAAGTAGAGGGCATTATGCCTCTCTCTTGTTGCTTGCTTGATGTCGTGGCCTCTTTTTCAAAGTGTGGTCTTCTTACTTTGTGTGATGCATCTTCTTGATGGTTACATTGGGATTGATGTCCTTCAAGAGCATGACCTTTCTTGGTATATGCCATTCCTCTTAGTGGTAATGCTATGGCTTGCATTCCCTAAGGTGTGAATATTTTATCTTTCAACTAGTCCTCTCTTAATGGTGATATTGAGCATAACGTTCCCTAAAGTGAGACCTTTCATGAACTAAGCAAAACCCCTTTGACTATCTTAAACCAAAAATTTTGGCCACTAAGAATAACAAAACTTCCTTGGTGGTGCCTTTGTTTCATGAGTGTCTAGCATAACACAACTTGCTAGCCTTGTGATTGTCGTGTGTGGGGCATTATAAAATTTATCAAGGAGTATAACTTTTGGTATGGTTGACGTATGGGAGCCTGTAGACCCGGTATGACTTTCCCATCGCCTCTTGTTTTGTGGGTTCACACTTTGCAGACCTAGTGTGTGTTTCTCACTTGTTTGGGCTCATTTAGTGTATATTGGACTACATTGTGAGTGTGTTTCTTGTGGCTCATGGTAAGAGGTGTGGGATGTGGTTTACAATAAGGTAGCAAATAAGGTGCAGAATGAACTATGAAAGAAGGTATAAAATGAGTTGATAAATTAGGGGTGTAGTAAGGAATAAACAAAGGGATGGTAATCATGGATGTAGGAATAATGCTAAAAGGTTGATATAGTAGAGGAGACACTAGGAATGTGGAGTAGTCATGGCACTAAAAATTACAGGTTCTTGCATAATAATATATGTTGAGAATAGGTGTCTCAAACTTATAGGTTAAGGCTCTCTGAAATCAAGAAAAAACTTAGTTGAGGTTAAGTCTTCTACATCGCAATACCATGGAAGTCTACATTATACCTTGCGGTATTGCAAGGAATAGTTGCTACCCCCCACCCCAAAGCAGTTGTTTCATGAGAACTATGATATTGCAGCATTTGGCGAGTTTGTAATGAGCCAAGTCAAAATCGATTACATCGCAGTACTACGGAGGTCTAATCTATGGCTGGTAGGTTGGTGGTAAGTGTTCACTAATTTGTTTCCCACCATCCTGCAACAGTTGGTTCATGGGCTTGTAGTAGTGCGGGATATCTCGCCATCCTACAATGGTCTGTGAGGAGGTGTGCGGTAGTGTGGGAGGAGTTCTAACCCACAACCCCACTACAGTCAAATGAGGGGGTCTATGGTATAGCGATGGCCCGCAACCCCGTGATGGTCAGTTGGAGGTGACTGTGGTGAAGCTGTATCATGCAGTGTGGCAATAACCAATGGGATTTTTGTGAAGTTGGTGTGGTGGTATCAAAGAGACATAATGTTATCGGCAAGACAACAATGGAAGTCCCTTCGCATTATGGTAGGACTTCATCAAGGTGATGGTTAAGTTTTCCTAGTATGGAAGTTGGAACGTCAGTGTTCTGGGAACGCTTGAGAAGTACGTATGTAATTTCATAGTGCATTGAAACAGTAGAGAGAGGAGATTGAATTCATAAGGGTTATGCTATCAGATTATCTCCAAATGGAACAGGGTGTAAATCTTCATGTAAAGGCTTAGAGACTACATTGTATTGTAACTGTGTATTTGGTTGTTGAATAATACAATGGATCTATGCTTTTGGTGTGTGGTGTTTTTTTACCCGAAAGGGTTTTCCTCACGTAAATCTCTGTGTTCGTGTCTTTTGTTCCATCTTACATTTTTAATGGTTATGTTTGTAGAATATGTTTAATTTTTGTTGTTGACACTGGTTGATCTTGAAAGATCTTAAATTGCATGAACTTTCCTCTAAGGATTAATGGTGGGAAATGAACTATGGTTGATTTTCCTTTATGGCATAGTAGTACGTGTTTTTAGGCTTTCTAAAGAAATGAATATTACCAAAGGCACATATTGATCTCAGTTATTCATTTTGGAATGAACCATATTTCCCTTCAATTAGTATCAGAGCAAGTGTTTTTGGTTCTAGGTATTCCTTCTATGAGGATTTCTTAGTCTGGCAAGCTTGAGGAAATCTGAAGCAATCAGCTGAAAATTGATCCTTTGGTGAGTGGAAGTTCTTTCTTCTTTTTTTTAGTTTCGGGAGATAACACGCAACTTGAAGGATGGTGAAGATGGAGAAAATCGTGTTCATCATATTGAAATGATGTGATATGAAGCTTGTAGTTAACAATGGAATAATCCTAATGCATGGGGTGGGATTTTCCATTTTGTGGTTATGTTGTAGCAAAGATTTCATATTGGGTGTCTATGTGAGAGGCTCCCTAATGATATGGGGAAGCTTGGGTTGTTTTTCAGCTATGGAGTAATGTGCTTATGCTGGGTGTTTTTTCTTGGTATTGGAAGGCATTGTTTTTTGTTACCCTGATTGCATGTAGGCTATGGAGTTGATCATTGGATGATCTAGAAGCTTTTGCAATAGCTTGTCTCCCCAGATGCATGTGCTTGTTGGTGGTTGTGGAGTTGGCCTAGAACAGGCCTAGAGTTCCTGAACTACTTTTTCTTGTTATGGATACTTTGTACTTGCATGGCTCAAATTCATGTTCTTTAGATTTGAAGGTTTTATGGATTTTCCATTAAAAATCTATGGTTATGCATATTCATGATATTCCATTGTTATGGTTTAACTATTTTGATTGTTTTCAAACTTATGGGTCTTCCAAATGTTAAGTGGATGTGGATTTGCACGTGTGTTATAAAACATAGTGAGTTTGCAGGTTTACACGGTTAATCAAAACTTGGGATTTTCCAGATCTGTAGATGAACTATTTTTCAAATTATGTTTCCCTTGGGGTATTTTTGGATCTAAGATAGTTGTAGGTTTGCATGTATGCTACATGCATGTTTTAAGGAGGTTTGCAGCTTTCTCGTTGATGAAATGGTGATTTGATGGTGGTTGTGAAGTTGGGGTAATTTGTATTTTATAAGCTTTTGGAAAACTTATTTCCTCTTAAGGTTTTACAATTTTCCTATGTTCTAAAAGTTGTGGGTTTGTGTAGATTTGGAGTATTCATTTGTTTAGATCAAATATGTGTGATTTATTATTCTAGATGTATAAGTGGTTTCAAATTTACATGGAGATGATCTTTACAAGTTTTACATGTTAACCAAAATTTGTGGTTCGTAGATCTATGGAAAATATTGTGTTCAAACTCTTAGAGTTTTTTGAATGAGAACAATTGTAGTTCTGTAGGAATGCTTGTTTAGTTCTTTGACTATGGTACTCAATAGTGAATTCGTTTGGAAAATCAAGTATGCTAGTGATCTAATGTTTGATTCTTGAAATCTATAAGTTATCTTCTTTGATATCTCAGTTTTGCATGTTACTGATGTGATGATGATTTTGCATGCTTCAACGTGTGGGATCAACGAGTTATGTAGTTTATGGATTAGCTACCCATTCGTTGCAGTGGGATGACTTGCATTTGGACTAACTATATCCATGTGATTGATTTAGTGTTGTAGATTTCATTGGTTGGCCTTGTCTATGGTCACTTATGTATTGGTGTAGTTGCTTTGAGATGAGAAGATGGGTGATTTTGAGTGCCTGGATAGTCGGTTATGGGGACATGTAGCATGTGTATCATGATGTCATGAATAGCTTGGATACATAGTTTTGTGTAAGCTTTTGATAGTGATGGTGTTTTGGCTTGGTTTGGGGATCTTGGTACCACTTGGTATTATTCGCAGATGGACATGTTGATGTGTGGACTTGGAGGATTTTAAGATTAGCAGATGTTTAGTCATGCTGCTTGGAGAGCTCAGTTGTCATGGTGCAGTGGGAGCTTTAGCAGTGACTATGGAGGAATGAAATTCTTTAGTGTTGCAGATGTTACTAGGAAAAGCTCTTAGATCCTATTGTTGCAAAAGGGTTCTTTCACATTTGCATGGACACTATTTGGAGATGGATCATCTTCATGATATTGAAGATGTGTAACATCTTGGAGCTGTTGCAAGGTGTGACCCTTGGTCTCCTCTTCCTGTGGTAGGCGTAGTCCAGCGCGGTGCTTGGGCTTCGTGACATGGTTTAACCACCTCCTGTGGATCTTGATCTTATATAAATCTAGTGGTTGTATTGGGTATTAACAGGTTGATATTTTGGTGCAATGGTAGCCACCTATGCAACAATTGGTATCAGAACCGCGGTCACAGGTTCAAACCTCACACTTGCATTAGGGGGTTTTTTGCAAGTTGTGACCCTTGGTCTCCTCGTCTTGTGGTAGGCATAGTCCAACACGACACTTGGGCTTTGTGACATGGTTTAACCACCTCTTATGGATCTTGATCTTGTATAAATTCAGTGGTTGTATCGGACATTAATAGGTCAATCTTTTGGTGCAACGGTAATCGCCTGTGCAACAGGAGCCATGTAGGACTCTTGGATTCTTTGGTTGAGGTGTTGGTGGTGCTCTGACAGGTGATGTTGGTTTAAATTATGTTGCTATAATGTCATGCTATTCTCTTGATTCTAGATTAGAGTTTTGGCATGATACTTTTCTCTTGAGACCATGGTATGTTCACTTCGAGAATGGAATCTCCTTAAGGAGATGGTAAGATCATGATGTCATGCTAAGTTCCTAATTTAGATGATTGGACCTTTGATAGTGGTCTAGTGATTCTTTGTGTTTTGGGTGCATTGTTCATATGCTTGAGAAATTCATGATAGTGAAATGATGCATTTGGAATTTAGCATGAGATGATTGTTTGTAGGTGCTCATGGATACATGGAGAATGAGGTGGGGTTGTATTTCTCTTGAGATGAGAGAAATGTTGTTGAGATGGTTATTCTTGATGAGATTTTAGCAGAAAATCTGAGGAGCCTACACCTTGGTTGGACATGAGTTCAACAAAGACCTATGAGGAGATTTCTCTTGGAGGAGTCATGATCACTTGCATATCTTGGAGGAGGATTCTCATTCCCCACTCTTGGTCTACTCGAAAGTTTATTATTTGAGAGGTATTTTCCCATTATATCTTTCAAATGTGTTTATGTTTTGTGCTTTGATTCTCATAGGATTGAGTCAATACATGGTGATTGATTATGGAGACTCATTTGAGGATGGTTAAGCATGAGTTTATATGCTTTCTTTCATAGACATGGATCTTCAGCTACTATTAGATGGTTCTAGAGGATTCATTGTGAGAGATGGATAGCATGGTTATCTCCTTGGGTTTGCATTTTCATTTATGATGATTATAGGAGATGCTTTATGGGCTGATTTCTTGAGATGGGAAATGGAGTAGTTTGATCTTCTTTGAGAAGATTACATCCATGTAGTTCCATGATACATATGTTATGTTTGATCTCTTAAGGTCGAACAGGGTTGGATGCTATTATGAATTTTATATTGGGGGTTGTGTAGGAGATCATACTTAACACAATTGGCATTAGATGTGTATGTAGAAGGGCATGCTCACATGTTATGATTTGCAATTTTTTTTGTTCTCTTTAATCTGGTTCTTCTTCATGTATGTTCAAATTCATATGACTTTAGATGTGAGATTTCTATGTGGAGCTATGGTGATCACTATTTTGTGGTCATGTGTTGTCACTTGGGTGATGATATGGAGGTTCTTGTATCTCTTTCTTTTGTCAAATATGGAGAACATGGGAGAGTTGTGGAAGATTGTAGAGAGAGACATTTCTTGTAGCAGTTGGTTACAAAATTTGCTGATCATTGTGGATGGTCCTTGGTACTACATGGCTACACTTTTTATGTGTTGTGGCTAGTAGACTCATTATGCCTTTGATCTTTTCAGATTGGGCATTACCCATGTAGTGGGAGTTCCTGGATGTGTTTGGTCTTCTTTGATTGTTTGGAACATGGAGCTTGTATTTGCAGTTGATGAGTTGGCTATGTAGGTGGCATGAGTTTGTTGATATGGATACCTTCGAGGTATGAATGATTGGATGGATTAGCACCTGTTGTGTGTACTATTTTCAATCATGTGGGTTGGTCAATTGGATGGGAGTAGTTAGTTTACTGGTTGTTGTTCTAAACGATGTTCTATCTTGTTTTTTGGAGGATGTCTTCATGGTTGTGTTCAAAATAAAGATTTGAAGTTGATGTTGTTGATGCTTTTGTATAACTCGTGAGCATAGTGGAATGGTGGCAATATTTTGTAGCCTTTGTTATCAGTTGGATCTAATGTTTGTGTTCTTTAGACTAGTGCTTATTCACCATTTCTCATTCCTTTCCTTTGGAGGATAGCTAGAACTGTTGCCTGAGATGGTGGACATCTTGGATGTTGTTGCAAGTGTCTTGAATGATACAATGACTTTGAGTGTTGATTGGGAGTCAGTAAGTTCTTCGTCAAGTGGGAGAATGTTGAGAATAGGTGTCTCAAACTTACTGGTTAAGGCTCTCTAAAATCAGGAAAACATTTAGTTGAGGTTAAGTCTTCTACATCGTAGTACCACAAAATTCTATATTAGAGCTTGCAGTATTGTGGGGAATAGTTGCTACCCTCCACCCCACAACAGTTGTTTCATGAAGACTGTAATATTGCGGCATCTAGCGGGTTGGTGGTGAGTCGGGTCAAAATCTACTACATCATTGTATCGTAGAGGTATAATCTAGGGTTGGTAGGTTGGCAATAACTGTTCACTAAGTTGTTTCCCACCATCCTGCAGCAGCTGGTTCATGGGCTTGCAATAGTGCGAGATATCCTGTTGTCCTACGATGGTCTGTGAGGAGGTGTGTGGTAGTGCGAGAGGAGTTCTAACCCACGACCCCATGACAATCAAATGAGGGGGTCTATGGTATGGTGGTAGGTTGTGGTATAGCAGTGGCCCGCGACCCCGCGACGGTCAATTAAAGGTGACTACAATAAAGTGGTATCATCCAATGTAGCGGTAATCGATGGGATGTCCGTGAATTTGGTGTGTTGGTATCGGAGAGACATAACATTATCAACAAGACAACAATGGAAGTTCGTTTGACATTCTAGTAGAACTTCATCAAGGTGATGGTTAAGTTTGTTTCGTATGGAAGTTGGAATGTTGGTGTTCTAGGAAAGCTTGAGAAGTACGTGTGTAATGTCGTAGTGCATTGAAATAGTAGAGAGAGGAGATTGAATTTAGAGGGGTTATGCTACCCGATTATCTCCAGATGGAATAGGGTGTAAATCTCCATGTAAAGGCTTAGAGCCTGCATTGTATTGTAACTATGTATTTGGTTGTTTAATAATACAATGGATCTATGCTTTTATAGTGTGGGTTTTTTTACCTTAAAGGGTTTTCCCCACGTAAATCTTTATGTTTGTGTCTTATGTTCCATCTTACATGTTTAATGGTTTTGTTTGTAGAATCTATTTAATGCTAACAGTTGAAACAGGTTGATCTTGAAAGATCTTAAATTGCATGAACTTTCCTCTAAGGATTAATGGTGGGAAATGAATTGTGTATGATTCCACGTTATGGCATAGTAGTATTTTTTTTTAGGCTTTTTGAAGAAATGAATGTTACCGAAGGCACATACTGATCTCAATTGTTCGTTCTAGGATGAACCATGTTTCCCTTCAATATAAAAGTATGTAATGTTAAAGATAACTAGAGTGTAAATGTATATCAACATGAGTTTCCAACTAATAATATTGATTATCCAAGGGTACACATGCAACAAAAAACCCATAAGTCCAAGCCACCATATGAAAAGTATCCCATGGAAATGTAGTAGTGGTGAATGTCTAAAATGACTAAATACCACTGACCAAACAAGTGTTTGTATGATGTAATGGTACTACTACTAGATCAAAAAAAAATTCCTTGTATAATATTAAGAAGAAAGAAAGGGGAAGGAATAAGATGAGAAAATTAAATGCTAAAAAAGTGACATAAAGAAAGAATAATGAAATTAGGATGAAGGAGAGACCATTATTTATTTACTCCTTTTACTTGACCTCCAAGATGATGTGAATGAATAATTAGTCACTTGCAAAAAGATATAAACTAATGCATATATGCAAATTCAAGAATATCTTCAAGGTGCATAAACATTAAAATATTTACAAGGTGGCATGCACAAAATAGAACGTACCTTAAAATTCAAGATTCGATTTGAGAAACTAGCCAATTATGTCTAGTTCATTTTTATTCTCGCTTCAAACTCCTCAAAAATTAGAGATTTTCACCAAGTTCCTTCATTTTCAATATTCAATTCTATATAAATTAAATAGAATTAGTAAAGTCAATGAAGAGAACCAAATCTATAATATGAAATAAAAAAACATAACTAACATTCCAACACTACAAACATGAAAATAGTAGTTCATATAATCAAATTTCAAACAAAAATGAGGTGGTGCAAAGGTGGTGGAATATGTAAAATATTCTTGTGCTTTTGTCAACACCATGAAAAAGTGCATTTTTGTCGGATAACGCACAAAAATTGGAGAATAATAGAACATGTGGGCCTAAATCGTGGGTCACGTGCATTTTTACTATTTTTTTGCACTTCCAAGAATGCACTCACATTAAAGTGTGAGCATTCTTTAACTTGCACAAAGCACGAGTGTGCTTTAACTTTCTCAAAATGTGAGCGCTTTTCAACTTCTTCAAAGTGCAACTGTGCTTTAACTTGCCCAAAATTTGAACACTTTTCAACTTCTTCAAAGTGTGAGCACAGTTTAACATGCTCAAAATGTGAGGTATTTTATGACTCAATCTTCCACAATCACACTTCTATGTCACTAGTTATAATTCCTAGCATAGGTCATAACTAGCTTAGGAAATTGCACTAAAGTTGGAAAACTTGCAACCTTCTTAACTCCATTTCTAACCATTAATTCTTCTCTTTCAATCTCCTTTGGACTAGCCATTCGCTATGTAAAATATGATAGGCTTACATGGATTGAATTTTTAGCTAAAATTCTTTCCCATGATGTGTTGATTTTAGATGTAGGGGTTATCCCCCTTGAACTCATATGTCCTCTACTTGACTTTAGAAATAAATTCATGCAACATATAAATAAAAACATCACGATTGAAATTATTTGATTACATCACTTTACAAAATCATTTTCACAAGGTTGCGGAAGGTATACATAGACCCTACTATAAATTTCATCGCATGATATATGTGATATTTCATGTTTATTTATAGCATAGAGGGAATTATTACCATATCAAATATAGAACATATTCCTTTTACTTCTAGTCATCTTATCAAATTTTGCATCTCCTTTACCCAAATGGATTGATAGGTGATGTTTACACCCTTAGCCCTAAACCCCATACCTCAACCCTAAAGACTAAACCCTATACCCTCAACCCTAAAGCATAAACCCTATACCCTAATCCCTATACCCTATATGCTCAACCCTAAATAAATACCTTATACCCTCAACTATAAACCCAAAACCCTCAACCCTATGCCCAATATACTAAACCCTAAGCCCTATACCCTCAACCCTATACGTGAAACCCTATACATGAAACCCTATACCCTACACCTTCAACCCTCAACCCTATACTTTATACCCTTGATCATAAACCCTCTACCCTAAACCTTATATCTAACACTGTCAACCCTAAATCCTAAACCCTATACCCTCAATCCTATACCCTAAATAGATACCTTATACCCTCAATTGTAAACCCAATACCCTTGACCCTATACTAAATATTGTCAACCGTAAGCCCTATACCATATACAACTAACTCTATACCCTCAGCTATGAACACTATCCCTCAAACCTATATCCTCAACCCCCCCCACCCCCCCAATTGTATATCTTAAACCCTAAACCTTACACCCTCAACCCTCAACCCTGTAATCTATATCCTCAATCTAATACCTTATACCCTCCACTGTAAACCCAATATCCTTGACTATAGTAATTCTTATCTTGTTCCTTTAATATGGTTCTCAATTGTGGATTTGTGTGGCAAATCGGGTCTGACGATGATTTGGTGTTTGAGTCCTAAAATATGCATGTTATCCTCTTTATTAACTTAGTTTTGCATGTTACTAATGTTATGGTGATTTTGCATGCTTCATTGATTTTGGGTCTTTGAGTTATGTAAGTTGTGGATTAGCTACCCATTATCTTGCAGTGAGATGACTCAGATGTGGATTGTCTATATCCATGGGTCCTTTTAGTGTTGATGCAATTTCAGTTAGTTGGCCTTGTTTTTGGTCATTTGTACATTGTTATGTCACATTGAGATAAGAGGATGAATATTGTTGAGTATCAGGATAGTCAGTGATGGGGATTTGAAGCATGTTGGTCTATCTTCTTGCCTTGGATATTTTGGTTCTAATCATTTTTTTGCTTGTGATAGAGCCATGGAAGATCTTTGTGTAGGAGATGGTTTATCTTGATGCTTGGAGATCTAAGTATCATAGTTTCGTGGGAGCTTTAGCAGTGATTGTGGATTCATCACTTGGTGATGGATGATATTTTGCAGTAGTTTTTGGTATCATGGAGGAGCTCTTGGATCCTATTTTTGTATGCAGAGAGAGCTCTTTCACATTTTGGGTTCTATTGACAAGAGATGGTTATCTTCATGTGATTGAAGATGTTGACATCTTGTTACCATGGAGGACTCATGAAGTCTTTGTTTAAGGTGTTGGTTTAATGATCCTTATTTATAGGATGTTAGATATTGTGTCTTGGTTTACTCTTGATCATATGTTAGAGTGTTGACATGATACAGGTGCTCTTTGGAGCATGATATGTTCTTATGAGACATATGTTATTCTTTTGAGGAGATGTGAGATTATGATGTCATGATATGTTTCTAAGTTGTGTAGACATATAGGTTGGAGCATTGACTATGATCTTGTTTGGTTCTCTTGGTATTGGGTACATTGGTCATTTGCTTGATTACTTCATGATGGTGCTATATTATTGATTTGGAGTTAGCATGGATTGATCATGGAGGTTCTCATGGATACTTGGAGACTTGGGTGAGGCTCGAATTCTCTTGTGATTAGAGACACATTTTTGAGATGATTTCTCTTCAAGAGGTTTTCAACAGGAAGCCCAAGTTGCCTACACCTGAATATGGACATGAGTCCATTATGGACCTAGAGGAGATTGTTCTTGGAGAGATTCATTGTGACTTGGTGCATCTTGGTGGAGAATTCTTATTCACCACTCTTGGTCTACTCGGTGGTTTATCACTTGAGGTATATTGCCCATTATTTCTCAAGTGTGTTATGTTTTATATTTCATAGATATGGATCTTGAGCTATGGATAGTTGGTTATTTCTGGAAGATTCATTTTGAGAGATGGTTTATTGGGTTGATTTCCTGATAATGAGAAATGGATATTAGTTTGATCTTCTTTAGTTTTGCAAGCTTACATCCATTTGGTTATATGATACATATGTACATTGGATCTATGGGATTGAATGATTGGGTGTTGTTAAGGCTTTTTCTTTTGGGGTTGTAGAGGAGATCATAATTGGCACAACTTAGCACTTTGAGGTGTTTCAGGACATTATGATTTACAATTTCTCTCTTTGTTTTATGGCTACTTCTTGAATGTTCATATTCATATGATATGGTTGGAATTGGGAGAGTTATGTTGACATGTTGTGAGAGATTTTACAGCATATGTGTTGCATGTGGATCATTGTGATTGTTCTTGATATTATAGTACTACACCTTGGTTGAGTGTTGATTGGTAGAATTAGTATGTTATGATCTATTTTCAGTTTTCATATTAACCATGCAGTGGGAGTACCTAGATATGTATGTTCCTCACTTGACAGGTGTTGTACATGGAGCTTGTGATTGCAGTTTATGGGTTGGATATGATGATGGCATGGGTTATACTGATGTTTTGTGTACCTTTGAGGTATGGTTGACTGGATGGATTAACATTTACAATGGGTTCTTTTTAGGTCATGTGGGTTTATCAGTTGGATGTGAGTGATCAGTCTTTTGATTGTTGTCCCAGTTGATGTTTTATCTTGTTCTTTCTTGGAGGAATCTTTGGCTTCAGATTTGTGTTCTAGTAATGGGGTTGAAGTTGGTTGATGCTTCTGAATAGATTGTGAGCACATTGGAGTTGTGGCAGTATCATGTAGCTTTTGTTATCACTTGATTTTGATGCTTGTGTTCTTTGGACTAGTGCATATACACCGTGGTTTGTTCCTTTTCTTCCATGGGTGACAAATTGGGAGATGACAGGAATTTTTGCCTGATATGGTGGACATCTTGGATGTTGTTGTAGGTGTCTTGTTTGAGCACGAGAGCATGCTAGAGATTTATATGGTTTCATGGATGGATGGTTTTAGTTTTGATGATGTTTTTTCATCAGTTGACTCCTAGCAGTAAAAATCTTGTTTTTTATGTTGGCTCTTGCAAGGTGTTTGACAAGTGGGAGAATGTTGGGAATTAAGATGTCTCAACCTTGGCATTTTTCCTAACATTGATTTATTATTTATTTGCCTATATTGTATTTTTCATGCTCATCTAATTTTGTCATTTTGTGTGAGTTGTCATCACACTGGGAGGTGACATGGATGTTTTTGTCCCCACATGAGAATATAGGCGTCCCATTTTTTGTAGATATTCTCTACCATGTGTTGGCACTTTGAGCATTTTTTAAGTCATCATTGTATGAAAGATTCCTATGACGGGATCTATGACATGTAAGAGCTGAAAATAGAGATTATATCATAGGTGTGACAAGTGTCACATGACATCTTTGTATGGGGAAGGTAGGTGCCCAAGTTTGGCATATGAAAAATTTGTAAGAATGTGCAAGATCATCTTCTATATTTAGCATGTTATGATGGATTCTCTTACAGTTGTAAGAGGTTGTCATATATGATAGATTCTATGACATTATAAGGTGTGCAAGTGAATCTATCATACCTATTTGGGGCAAATTTGGGGCACCCAAATATGGAGGTTGGTTGGGGGTGCAAGAAATGCATGTACATGTGTCACAAAGGTCAAATATGTCCTTGGAATGTGTGCCACATGGATTTGGACGAGTTTTGCATAACTCTTTATTGTAGCTTGCTCATGAACCTACCTCTATGCTTGTATCTCTCTATAAATAAGGTGCTTAAGGGAGTGTTTAGTATGAGTTGATTCATTGTAGGGTTATGCTATCAGATTTCCTCCAGAAGAGCAAGATGTAATCTCCATGTTAAGGTTGTGAGCCTAAAAGTGTATCATAACTTTTTTGTTGCAAATTAATGCATTGGTTCGAAGCTTTAGAGTGTGGGGTTTTTTACCCGAAAGGGTTTTCCCCATGTATATAGGTGTTTCTTCTATTTTTTCTATCTTTCTTCTATTCTTCTTCTTTCATTCTTGAAGTGTTTATTTACATGTCGTTATGCTGTCAAAATTTTCTTAGATCCACAAACTACATTATCTTTCCTAAAAGGGTTAATGCAATGGGAAAAATATCTATGTCTATTTCCACTATAAGGCATAGTAGTATGTGCTTGTATTTGAAACATAGGATACTGAGTGTGCATATTATTCTTGGAAATTTTTCTGGGATATTCATTTTTCCCTTCAACTGGAAGCAAACCTAGAAGAAAAATTGGAAGCAAAATTGGAAGAAAAACTAGAAGAAAAATTGGAAGCACAACCAGAAGCAAACTTGGAAGCAAAACCGGAAGAAAAACTGGAAGAAAACCTAGAAGCAAAACTAGAAGCAAACCTGGAAGCAAACCTGGAAGCAAAATTGGAAGGAAAAATGGAAGCAAAACTAGAAGCGAAATTGGAAGCATAACTGGAAGCAAAACTGGAAGGAAAATTGGAAGCAAAACCAAAAGCAAACCTAGAAGAAAAATCAAAAGCAAACCTGGAAGTAAACTTGAAAAAAACCTGGAAGCAAAACTGGAAGCAAACCTAGAAGCAAAACTAGAAGAAAAACTGGAAGCAAACTTGGGAGCAAACCTAGGAGCAAAAATGGGAGCAAACATGGAAGCAAAATTGGAAGCCAAATTGGGTGCTAATTTAGGCGCTATTTCTGATGTTATTTCCCAGCGCTATTCTTGACACTAAAGGAGACGCTATTGTTGGCACCATTTTTTCGTCGCACAATCCGACGCTAAAGTGGGTGCTAAATTCAGCGACAAATCTAGCACAAAATCTACAACCGAAATGAACATACCATTTAGCACTGATTTTTGCGCTATGAGATGTGTCCAATTGATGGACTCAAATACACTAAAATTCGATGCTATTTTAGGCGCTAATTGTTTTTTGTGCTATTTTGTATCATTCTTCCCATTCCATGAGTATTTGGGGAATGATGACAGTTTCGAACTCTCTAAAAAATTGTAGCAAAGACATATTGACCCTGAATCCATGGATCCCTCATGTGTTTGGGATTTCATTTTGGGGGAAAACCTTTGTCCTTTTCCATGACATAGCTTTATTTTGAAACATATGAATTGGCATAGGGCTTTCCAAATAAGCTCTCATGTCCTCTTTGTTTTTAGCATTTATCATTTGCTACTTTAAAGTAATTGCTCGTAGCATGGTGTTTAGCAATTTCTTTAAAGTGGGGGCATACATTGGCATTATTATTTTATAACTCATATTTCATTTTGTAGCATTCTTACTTCATGCGATGTGTCTTTCGCTTTGTGGCTACATTGGGTGTGATTTCCTTCAAGAGCGTGATCTCTCTTAGCATATTATATTCCTCTTAGTGGCTTGATACGATGCACTACATCTACTAAGTTGTGAATCTTCTATTCTTTAATTGGTCCTCTCTTGGAGACATTAGGCACAATGTTCCCTAAGTTAAGACCTTACATGAACTAAGTAAAAATCCTTTGAACATACTTTACACTATTTTAGATTTACAATATATGTTACATGGCCACCTTGCATAACACACTTTGCTTTCCTATGGAGCCATCTTGTTTGTTCATGAGTATCAAGCATACAGAGATTTGCTTGCCTCATGAAGCTCAAATTTCATTGTTGTGTGGCGCCCTATCAAAGTTATCAGGAGGTATAACTTTGGTATGGTTGTATGTATGGGAGCTGAACTTAGGCATGAATTTCCCATAGCCACTTTCTTGTCTATGTGAGCACATACCGACTGCATGTGTATGTGTCTCGTTGGGGGCTCACCTAGTGGACGCCCTGAGGTTCCATTAGCCCTTGTGAGAATGTGTTGGTTTGCATAGTGGACATCATGTTCCACTTGTAATATTTCTTGGACAAACAGTTGAGATCTAATCCATAACGTGCGGGGAAAACGATCAAGGCTTGATCCACCCCTCTTTTGTTTTTGCTTCTCTTTGTCTTTGGTAGTTTATGCTTATTCCTTGTTGTTTCTCCAGGTTACATCATTTACATGTGTGTTCTTTTGTGCCTATGTTGGTTTTCTATAGGATCTTGATCTTGGGGGCTTGTACAACCCTCTTGGTCAATGTTGTCCTATCTTACTAGCATTGGTACATTTGGACCCCTCTTGATGCGATTTTGTCTACTTTAGTGTGAGTTTGAAGCAAGTTCCTCCTCTCACTAAAGTGGGGGTTAAATGTAGTGTAGAAAAATGTCATCCTTTACATTCTCACACTTGTTTGGGCCCTCCTTGCTAAAATTGAGCTTCTTTATGCCTTATTTGGTCCTATTTTGCATCCACGAGCCTTAATTAATGCATCTTTTTGAGGATAATCCTGACATATATCAAGTAACCAATCAGAATTTAATGATTTTGGATTGCATGGCCCAGATTTAGTGATCTAGGACTCATACGACACCTTGGTCATATGGGTTCCACCTAAGTTTTAGGGCCTAGATCTGAATTCAAC
This sequence comes from Sequoiadendron giganteum, assembly GCA_007115665.2. Taxonomy (NCBI): domain Eukaryota; kingdom Viridiplantae; phylum Streptophyta; class Pinopsida; order Cupressales; family Cupressaceae; genus Sequoiadendron; species Sequoiadendron giganteum. The sequence goes on along the minus strand of VCHN02000014.1, from coordinate 148,697,473 downwards.
ATAAAATTAAACATTTCATGAAAAATGTGTCTCAAGCTTAGCCTTATGGGACCCATTCGCCCCAACTAGCATATGAGTCTCACTTAGTTGGACCTAATTTGAATTCAAATTTTTGGCAGGATTTTATTCTCCTAGATCTAATGTTGACTTGTAGTGATGAAATTTCAGGAAATTTGGCATAAACAAGTATAAATACAAGGTTATTTCACTCATTTTCTCTTAGAAATTTTACAAGTCATCTAGCACTTTATGAGATCAAGCATTCTAGAAATTCAAGAGCATTCAAGAGTGATTATCAAGAATTTTGGACCCTTAATCATCAACCCTAAGCCTTATAGCCTATACACTTAACCTTATACCCTCAACCCTGAACACTATCGGTCAACTCTCTATGCTCAACCCTTAGCCCTATACCTTAAACCCTCAACCTTAAACTCCATACATTAACCCTAAAGCCTAAACCCTACCTGTAACCCTAAACTCTATACCTCAACTATAAAGCCTAAACCTTATACCATCAACCCTAAAGCCTAAATCCTATACCCTCAACCTTATACCCCAAACCCTTTACCCTCAACCTTATACCCTAAACCATCAACCCCATATCCTCAACCCTAAATAGATACCTTATACCCCCAACAATAAACCCAATATCCTCAACGTTATACCCAATCTTCTAAACCCTAACCCTAAACACTTAACCTTTTATCCTCATCCCTGAAACTATCCCTCAACCCTATACCCTCAACCCTCAACACTCAAACCTATACCTTATACCCTCAACCATAAAACATATACCATATCCCTAACACCATCAACTCTATACCCTGCACCCAATACCCTTAACCCTAAACCCTGTATCTTATACCTAATATCGTCAACCCTATAGCCTAAACACTATACCCTCAACCCTAAAGCCTACACCTTATACCCTCAACCCTATACCTCAAAACCTATACCTTATACCCTCAACCTCAAACCCTATACCTTATACCCTCAATCCTAAATGCATACCTTATACCCTCAACCATAAACACAATGCCCTTAACCCTATACCCAATATCCTGAAACCTAAGCTTGATACCCTATACATCGAACCCTAATACCCTCAACCCTAAACACTATCTGTCAACTATAGGCCCTAAATCCTATATGTTAAACCCTCAAATCTAAACTCCATACTTCAAACCTAATTCCTAAACCCTATACCTTATACCCTCAACCCTAAACCATATACCCTCAACCCTATACCCTTGAAATGAAGAAAAATATGTGGTGTTGAATGAACCTACCTAGGGACCTATTTCTCTTTATTTCATTAGGAAATGAGATCCACACAATGAAAGGACTATCAACCTTCAGGTGAGTCAAGTCAAAGTGTGAATCTACTGATTTCTTTTTTTTGCAAGGACAAGGGTCCTGATTAAATAGCACTTTGGAGAGAAAGATTAAAAATAACAAACTCCAAAATGCAATCTACAACTTGGATCTAAAAGATTAAGCTCAATATTGATGGAACCGGAAATTGAAATGTAGAACATAGAGAGGTAAGATGATGTGTACCAGTCACCAAAAGTGCTTTATTGAGGCTAACTTGGGACTCATTCGCCCAGGGGAAAATGGGTCCTAAGTTAGGATTTGTTTGCAACTTTCGGGAGCCTCTGCAACAGATCTGAATCCTTCAATTTTCCCAAGTTTCAAGAGATCTTCCACCTACATCTACAAACACAAATCAAGAGGGAAAAATGTTTTGTTGTTGGTGAATGGGGGTTTGCCTTGGTCAAACCCCATTTTGGTAATTAAACCTTGAAATGAAATGAAATAGCATGAAAGGAATGATGAATGAACAACTCTGTGTCACAACTCACTAAACTCTTGAATGAACCTTGGAATGTAGGTCTACAACTAGCATGAAATGGCTTCAATACATGTGGATCTTGATCTCGAAACTTGATTTGAAACAATGCCTTGAATGATTAATGTATCATGAACTCTACATCATCATATTAGCTCCAATAGCATGCATGATGCAAGAAGACTTTTAGATGATAATTCAATCTTGATTGCTGCAATAATTCTTCACTAAATAAGCTCTTGAATTCCTTGAATTTCTCTTGAAATGCTCTGCTTAGCTCTTGTAATTGGACACTTGAAAACTTAGATTGCTTGAAAACTCTTAGATGAAACTTAGTGAAATCATCTTGTATCTATAGGTATATAAAATTTATTTCCCGAAATTCAAATAACACAAGCTAACATGTGAATATAGATTTGAATATGTTAAAATACCACAAAAAACATAATTTAAATTAGGGTTTTAGGTCTAAGTGAGGACCCATTCGCCCATGGGTGAATGGGTCCTAGATCACTCACCTAGGACACACATTGCTCAATGATAAATGTTATGTTAAGGCATTAATGAATGTCGGGTTTCCTCTTCGGAAAATGTAATTAAATTGGGCTTGAATTTGAATTAAAGGGGCCAATTAAGGAAAATTAACCTCGATAATTAGGGGAGTCCTAAATAAGTGTGAAAGTGTAAAGGGGTACACTTTACAAAACCACATTAAAGCACAATTAAGTCTATTTTAATTAATACGGCCCTAAACTTAATGTGAATATGTAAAATACATATTGCAACACTAAATTAAGGCATAATTAAGTTTATTTTATTATTAATTCCTAATTAGGTGTGAAAATGTAAAGGGATACATTTTTCTACACTACAACCCTAAACCCTATACTCTTGACCTTATACCCTATACACTCAACTGTAAACCCAATACCCTCAACCCTATACACAATATCCTAAACCCTAAGGCCTATACCCTATACTATTGTAGTGTTGAAAAATGTACTCCTTTACATTTTCACACTATGTTTGGGTCCCTTAATTAATTGGACTTAATTAAACCTCTAATTGGTCCTATTTTGCATTTACAAGCCTAATTAATTGCAATTTCCGAAAAGGGAATCATGATTTAATTGATGCAATTTGGTGGAACCCCTCAAAAAAAAATTGTTCCACTGATACTATTGCAAAATCTAGTTGTCTTTCTGATCTGGGTGTGTCCTAAGGATTAGGGTTTTGGTCTTACTCTTGTTCTAGGGTCTATGTTTACCTTAAACACTCTTAAAAACCCTAAGTGTTAATCCTTTTGTCTACGTTCTAATTTTTTTTTTATCAGTATTCATCCATTCCAAGTTTCCTGAGTTGCCACTTATGCCATTGAGTCAATTTGATTATTGACCCCTTAAGCCTAATGTTCCTAGTTGTCATCCATTGATTCATTATAAATATTGCTTCATATTATGTGGGTCACAAAGATTTTCATATTGGCCATGTCCCCATGTCTGGGTTTGATTTGATCCTGATTGTTCCTCGCTCCCCCATTGTGTTTTAGTATCCATTAAAATATTCCAACAGGCTGGCGGGCGAGTGCTAAGATACATCGAGGAGACAGATAAACATCGGCGAGAATTGTTGATTGGTCCCTTCAAACATCAAGCTTTAAGTAATCAACGGTTGAGATAAGATGGCTCAGATTAATCATGACCATCCCTTGCTAGCCCATGGGGGACCCACCTACATCTCCCATCCCTCAGAGGGGGAGTGGGGAGGCACCACGTGGTGCAATCTAGGCCATCAAGGAACTATAATGAGGTATGAAATATTTTGGAAGTATTTCAACATAAGGTTGGAAAACATTAACAGTCAAGCTACTAAAGGGCCTATTTAGGCACATGGTGAATTCCAATGCAAGATGTTTTAATCCTGGTTGTTCGTTGGATCTGAGGGTTATGCACTAAGGCGAAAGGATCGAAAAGGTAAAATGCATATAAGTTGGAGGCACTAGATTTGATCATGGTCGTTCCCTGCCTCCCCATTGTTGTAAGTTGCACACGGTTTAAACCCAGAGGGGAAGCGGGGAGGCTGACACGTAGCCATTTTCAACGTTTTTGGAGATGGTGGAGCCCACAGGATGACTTGGAGGCAAATCCACATGGTGTATTTTGATTGGTCGATGGTGATAGTCGTCTATGGTCGGATTTTCAAACTAGTTTTGACTTGATCTAAGCCATTTGTCAAGCCATCTCACTATATAGAATCAATGGTTGAAATTCAAAGCTCATGATTGAGGCCAAATGAGCCATTCAAATCGTGTGAGTGAATAGTAATGGCGGATATGACATCTACCTACCAATTTCATTTGCTTTAAAGCCATAAAAGCCTATTTTCAAGCATAATTGTGATTCATTTTAGCATTTGACGCATCTAAGGATTTCTCACTGCACATTTCAAGCTCGTTTGGCGTCTGGAGTTACGGTTGTCAAAGCGTCTACAAAACCATAAGTGAAATCGATACTCTACTTTTCAATTGTTTTAAAATTTGCTAAATTTGCTCGCTTTATCATTCTACCAATATGATTTTTGGTTTGTTGCATTTTTTAAGGTTTGACATTTGATTCAAACGATCATCTTGTTTAGTCATGCTATTGCTTTGCGTCAAACCCTTGCCCTAGTTATAAGCTTACATTTTCTCTAAAGAAAACCCTAGCTTGCAAAAAACCCTATAACTATGGCACCTCCATGAGCCCAAACTTTTGAAGAGAAGAAAAGACCTTTTTACCAAGACCTGGTTGATCAATTAAAACTCTCAACATTTGATAAACCCAAGGGTCAATTGTTATTCCGAGGCACTCAAATTATAGATGGGCTCATTGATAAAGAATGCACTATCAAAGATGCCACATTACCCTGCATTGGATAGGTGCAACTCAACTATTGACTTGGTAAAAAAAATTCAGGCATCCCTATTGGTAACCCCTAGAGATTAGACATGGGAAAAGTGGTTGTGTCGAATGCATACATGGATGTTCATCTCTTGAGATCAGTTGTAGCAAACTACAACCCAATTTCTAGAATTGTAATAACATGTGATGGAATTGAAATGGTAAAGGTTACCAGAGAAGAAATAGTTGAGGTCTTCAATTTGACTGAGTGGAGTGAAGATATGGTAAAAATTGATGAGAAGGTACTCAGAGCCGAGTATGAGAAAGTGAGACACACTTTCAAGATCTCAATATTGTAGAATTTCTTGGCATCTATTAAGGGACAAGGGAAGATCATTTTGGGCCCATTAGATAAAGAGTCGTTCCCTATCAACTACTTTGTTACATATTTCCAAAAGACATTCTATTTCTTATGTCAGATCTTGGGGTATGATCCAATCACAGGCATGTGAATGGCCAAAATGTACATGGTTTCCCATATCTAGCATCCCACTTGCAATACACTTTATGACTTTGGATCATACTTGGTTGAAAAGATTAATGAGGGCCTAGTTGCACTGAAAAACAATGAAAATGGAGTAAGGTTCTATTGGTATTCTTTATTCATGCATATGTTGTTGTATAAGGGAGAAAGTTATTTTGGAAAGGATATGACATTAGTCAGGAAGGAGGGTGATATGGATCTACATGTCCAATGTTGGACCAAAATCCTTGATAGGAATGACATCCAATCTAGTTTTGTGTTGCTTGAGAATGTTTTTTCTTCCAAATTGAGGAGGGTTTTGATTTGAAATATGCCAAGAATCCCTACAACTTTGCATGATTTCTTGAGGCCTAAAGACAGGAGGCCCGAATTGAATATTGAATACAATTGGGGAGATATCATTCCCTACCCAAGCTACACGATTTTGAGGGTGTATGGCACGAGTGTTTCACCCCACATACTACCAAGAGATGTGCCACTGAGATTTGGTTTTCTAGAGGTGATGTGGTAGTTAGGAGATATAGAGGATAATCATTTGAAGGATTGGAGGAAGGGAACTCTTTTTCCTACATACATTGTCTTCTCTGACTTTGTCATGAAGGATGGAGGATAGAGTGAGATTGTTGATGTTCGCAAGCCATATGGGATGATGAGGACGAGGGAAAGGAACCATGATCCTGAGGGATTCATGGTAGGTTTAAAGGCTAAAATCAAAAATGCAAAGTTCATCCACCACTTTTATTTTCTTGAGGATGTAATAAGGAATGTTTTTTTATTTCCAAAAGCAAGATGATAGGAAGATCAAGTGGATTGCCTTCAACAAACTGGAAAAGGAAATGCAATCAATGGACCCACGATTCTTGGCTCTTAGAGACATAAAGGGTGAAATTCAAAGAACCAAATATGTATTTCAAAATTTTCAGCAAATAGTTGGGCAATTGAAAGAAGAAAGGATAGATCAGGACAAGGGAACAGCTATGGTGGAAGAGGAATGAGGCAAGGAAAAAGCCCCTCCGATGGAAGAGAGACCAACCTACAAAAAGAACACTAGTATTCACAAGGTGAAGGAAAAGCAAGCAATGCCCACCTCTTCTCAACAAGAGGAGCCAAGAATCTCTTCACCAGCACATGAAATACCAACATTGTCTCCCCAAAGTTCAACTAGTCCTGAGATTATTGAGATTGATTCACAACAAAGGATGTCAGCACCACCAAGGCAACCACCTCCTAAGAAGCAAAAAGTAGAATCAAGTGGCTCAGTGGACCATGTCGAGGACTCTGAAGATAAAATACTCATTACTGAGGAAGAAATGCAACAAGGTATGCCTTCTCCCTCTAGGGAGATGGTACCACAGCAAATGGGCTTCAGACTAAGCAAGGTGGACCTTACTGGCATGAATAACATAGATGATGTTAGGGAAGAGGCTTGCAAACAATTCATGGATGATAACTCATTTGTCAAGTCCTCTGCTTTCATGGAATTTTCTTGGAGAGCTAATAAGGATGAGTATGTCAATAATATTGCCAAGAAGAGGATCCTGAACCCCCAGTTGCCTAAAAATTGTATACAGGCTCAAGTTATGCAGGAAATGAAAGAAATTTTCCAAGGTATAACAGCACAGGAAGGAAGAGAATTGGTGAGAAAGAGTGGTCTTCTCCTACTCCCAAAATGAGATCTTGATTTAGCCATTTCTTTTGACATAGTGAAGAGATATGATAGGCCTCTTTACAATTCAAAAGGGGAAGCAACAATTGCACTACATGGATCTACCTTCAGTGAGCAGTGGGACACATTGGCAATTTGGGCCTTAGCCCCAAATACAAAGAAGCCAGAAGTTGCAGAGCCTTCTTCAGATCATAGGGGAGGGTTGATCATCAAGAGGGTATCAGATACCTATGTAATTGAAGCAGCCACAATGTCAATGAATGTTGCCCAATTTACCAAGGCAATAGTAGAGTATGTCACTACAGAGAAAGAGAAGTTCAGAAAGATGTATAATGACCTGTTGATTGAATACAGCAAGGGTCAACAAAAGATTATGGAGTTCCAAACAGAAATGGCACTATTAAAATAAAATATGCAAACAAATGTGCCAATGCAAATGGACTCTTCCTCTCCCTCTTCACTACAAGCACAAACACCTTCTTCCCCAATTCCTCCCATAGCTAATTCATTGGAAATTGTGCCTTATAACATGGGAAATGTGCCCATAGTAATTGAAGAACTAAGCACTTTAGGTGCACAGCAAGAAGAGGAAATCAATAAGGAAGACTTGCTTGAAAAATTGAAGATATATCAAGAAAGATGCAAACAACAAGGTAGATTGATCCTTACAAGAAATCTGAAGATTTTCACACCAGTATTAGAGCATCTGAATAGGGGAATTGAAAAGAGGTTGATTAGCATCCATGCTAATTACTCATCCCTCTTTGATGTTGTCAAGAATTTTGATAAGGAGGGGGAAGTGGCTATCCCACTCATGGAGAGATGGATTTCCAAGTACCAAGATCTTAGGCTTATGGCTATTGGGTCTAAACATGATATATATAAACCAAGAAATATCCAAACCACTCTCAAGCTTGTAGGTGGAATCCAGGAATTCCAGGGAAAAATTGAGCCATTGGAGGCTAAAAACAAAGAGTTGGTTAAGAATTTTGATGGGATGAATTTTGTTCTACTCCTAGACATCCTAAATGAAGATGGTGAGGTCAAATCCCTACAAGATTGGAAGGAGCAAGCAAATGAGGTAATTGATACTCAAGCAGCCATAATCTATGAAGGTGTTGATATGAGGATGGTAAAGAGCAGTATGGATTTCTTACCCAAGCAGGGATTTCCCTGGAGGAGTTTGATAAGGAAGCCAACCAAGTAGTAACCAAATATGCTCCATGCATGGCAAAGGTTGACAGTGTCATTGGATTCAATTGGCCTTCAAAGGAGTTTCAACTATGGAAGGACAAATATCTTGATGTCCTAGAGGATTAAGTTGTTGTCATAAGGTGGTTAGTGCAATTTTGATCTTAAGTCTACAACAATGGAAAGTAACAGTAGGGAGAATACAATACATGGCCTGGAACCAATACAGATTAGGCCCTTGATAAAGTAATTTTAAAATATTGTATTTTCTCCAATTTGAAAATTGATGACAGGGATGCAGATGTGGAGGTACTTTGTCCTTTTCCCCTTTCTTTATTTTATGCTTTTCTTCCTTCAAGTTTGGTATACATGGACAAAAAATTTGGAATCACATGTATGAACTGCTGCAAAACAACTAAAAGGTGCCTTTTGGAAGGCAGGACAAATCTTCATCGACAAATGGAAATGGTTTTGTCCCACGTGATGTTTCCCTCTTTTGAAATTGCAAATATAACTGCATTAGGGAATATCTATTTAAATGGTCCAATGAGGTTATGACAAGTGTACATTATGGCCCGAGGCTTGTTTGCTCCTTTGTTTCTATAAGGAATTCATGGCCAAATGTATAGGTTGTTGATTGATCATAGAAAAAAAATTGTAATGAGAATACAAAGAACAGTTTAGAGTTGTTGTCTTAGGTTTTCGGTCTAGTTGATATGCAAATGTAATTTTTGATAATAGTTAGCATTTGAATATAGAAATGATGCAGATTCAAAGCCATTTCTCTCCTGGTGTATTCATTACCTAAGTTATTAATAAAATGGTTAAGGATTGTTTTATTAGTCTTCATTGTGTTCCAATGATGTATGGTTGTGTCTTGGTTTTAATTCAAAGAATTAGCTAAAGTGCCTGGATAGCTATAGGTTCATGTAATTTGAGTATCAAGATCTTTATAAGAAGTTATGGTTTAGGATACAATGGTATGATATTGTAATGCAGTGTTATAGAGGCTTTTCAATGCTATGATGTTGTAATACAGTGTTATAGAGGCTTTTCAATGCTAAATGTTAATATACTATCCTTTTATGCTTGTATTGAAATTGACTTTGTTTCCTAGGTTAAGGCAATAGTCTGGGTTTTGTATTCATGATACATTTTCTTGATCGTTCAAAAACAAATCAAATTCATAAACAAACTTTCTATCGAGTTGTAATTATTATTATTTTGTATCAAGTTCTTTGTTCTCTGCTCTAAATGTTGAGTGTTGTGAAGGATTAGCCATCCTTTTGAAATGTTCTATTTATTGAGCTATTATATTAGAATTCATCTATTATTTGCAATGTATTCAGTTATTAAATGTTTAAATACATAGGCACATTATGGGATCACCCTCCCAGGTTTTGCAGAGCCCAAAGTGCAGGAGGAAAGCATTGTTGCTTTCACTCGTTCATAGACCAATCTCTTCAGGTTGCTAAGAATTGGAAATGGAAAAATCCAGAGGCTTCCTTGAAGATTAGCTTGGTTATTTAAAAACAACCAACACAATTATCATTTTTAACACCTCGAAATGAATAGATCTTGGCAATTTAGGTCCCCTTTAATTGCTTATTTCAAATTTTAAATATGTTTTTGGTGGCCTTTTTATGATCCCAAATTCAAATTCAAATGTCAGCTTGTAATGTTTAATTTTTGGGAAATTAGAAAATTGTCTATAAACGCAAGGTCTTTTTATCAATTCAAATCCTAGGAATGTTGGAGCAACTTCACAAGAGCTAAGATTATTGTCAAAGGTGTTCAAGAGAAGATTTCTCAAGCATTTGTTGCAGCAATCAAGATCTCAATCATCATGTCAAAGTTGTCAAGAATCATGCATGTTTTTGGAACTAACATTGTGATGTAGGTTTCAAGCATTCAAATCAAATTTCAAGCATCAAGATCACATCATCAATCAAGTCATTTCATGCAAGATCAAGACCTTGGAGAGATCTACTAAGTTTCAATCCTTCAAGGGTTTGGTGAGTTGCAACATAGCAATTATTCATTCATCATTCCTTTTATGTTTCATTATTTCAATTCAAGGTTTAATTACCAAAACAGAGTTTGACCAAGGCAAACCCCCATTCACCAAAAACAAACATTTGTTCTCTCTTGTGTGTTTTGTAAATCTTAGGTTGAAGAAAGATTGAAGATCTATCAAGGGAGAAAAATAGAAAAATTTGTCAAAGTTGTCGTTAAGCTATGGAAACTCACTTTCAAAATTTATTTCCGAATTTCCAACTATGAAACCTAGAAGAATTGAAAGTGTAGACATAGGACCAAAGGATTGTGAAAGCAATTTGTCAACCCTTGTAGCAAGACCCATTCGCCCTTCAGCAAATGAGTCCCAAGAGGACACTCAGCACAACCTTTTTATCACATGTGCATAAAATCAAGCCCTTCTCATATCTGCAATTTCTTTTTGAATTATGTCAGATTAAGGTTAAATTTAGAGGTTTCATGTGTTACATTGCATATTTGCATTCATTTAGTATTTTTCATTCATCTCCCAAAAGTGCATTTCAGGTTGATTTACCTTGTCCTAGGTCATAAGGAAAACAATAAGATCTCCACCAAGGTTGACTCACCTAAGTGTTGAAAGTCAATCTTTCCCTAAGGGATCTCTTTTTCCTAATGAAATAAGGAAATTGTAGGTGCATCATACTCCCCTTTGACTATCATTATTGATTCACCCCATTTTCCTATGTTTCAACTATTAAGCCTATACTCTCAACCTTATAACCTCAACTGTCAACCCTATACCTTAAACCTTAAACCCTACACCCTCAACCTTAAACCCTATACCCTATTCCCTCAACCTTATACCATATACCCTATACCCTCAACCTTCACTTGATATATTGTACCCTCAATAATAAACCCAATACCCTCGACCCTATACCCAATATCCTAAAACCTAAACTATATACCCTATTACATTGAACCTTGCACCCTCAACCTTGATCACTATCCCCCAACCCTATACCTTAAACCCAAAAGCCTAAACCCTCAACCCTCAACCATTTACCTTATACCCTAAACCGTAAACCCTATACCCTATACCTAACATCATCAACCATATGCCCTATACCCCATACCTTATACCCAATACCATCAAGCCTAAAGCATAAACCCTATACCCTCAAACCTAAAGCATAAACCCTATACCCTATACCCTATACCCTATAACTTGTACCCTCAACCCTAAATAGGTACCTTATGCCCTCAACTATAAACCAAATACACTTGACCCTATACCCAATAGTGCTACCCATAAACCTAATACCCTATACATTGAACCCTAGCATCTTGAACCCTAAACACTATCTCTCAACCATAGCCCAAAAGCCTATATGCTAAACCATCAACCCTAAACTCCATATCTCAACCCTAAAGCCTAAACCCTATACCCTCAACGCTATACCCTAAACCCTATACCATCAACCTTATAACCTAAACCTTATACCCTCAACTATCAACCCAAGACCCTCAACCCTATACACAATATCCTATACTCTATACACTTAACCCTATACCCTTAACCCTGAACACTATCCCTTAACCCTATACCTTCAACCCCCAACCCTATACCTTCAACCCTAAACCCTACACCCTCAACCCTATACCCTAAACCCTATACCCTAAATAGATACCTTATATTTTCAACCATAAACCTAATACCCCCAACCCTATAACCAATATCCTAAACCCTAAGCCTTATACCCTATACACTTAACCTTGTATCCTCAACCCTGAACACTATCCCTCAACCCTATAGCTCAATCCTTAACCTTATACCCTAAACCCTACACCCTCAACCCTCAACCATATAACTTATACCCTCAACCATAAACCCTATACCCTAAACCTAACACCATTAGCCATATACACTATACTCAATACCCTTAACGCTAATCCCTATACCTTATACCCAAAATCATCAAACCTATAGCCTAAACCCTATACCCTCAACCCTTAATCCTAAACCCTATACCATTAACCCTATAACCTATAACATAAAAGCTAAACCCTATACATTATACCCTCAAAACTAAATAGATACCTTATACCCTCAATTGTAAACCCAATACCCTTGACACTATACCCAATATCCTCAACCATAAGCCTTATAGCTTGTACACTAAACCCTAGTACCCTCAACTATAAACACTATCCCTCAATTGTAGGCCCTAAATCATATACACTAAACCGTCAACACTAAACTCCATATGTCAACCCTAAAGCCTAAACCCTATAGCCTCAATCATAAATCTTAAAACCTATACCCTCAACCTTATACCTTAAACCCTATACCCTCAACATTATAACCTAAACCTTATACCCTATACCTTCAACCATAAACCCAATGCCCTCAACACTATACCCAATATCCTAAAACCTAAGCCCTATGCTTTATACACTTAACCCTATACCCTCAACCTCGACCACTATCCCTCAACCCTATACCATTAGCCCTCAACCCTATACCTTAAACCCTAAACCCTACACCCTCGACCCTCAACCCTATACCTTATACCCTCAATTGTAAACCATATACCCTAGACCTTATACCTAACACTGTCAACCCTAAAACCTAAACCCCATACCCTAAAACCTATACACTCAACCTTATACCCTAATTCCTATAACCTAAACCCTCAACCCTAAATAGATACCTTCTACCCTCAACTATAAACATAATACCCTTGACCCTATATCCAATATCCTCAACCCTAATCCCTATACCATATACACTTAACCTTATACCCTCAACCATGATTATTATTCCTTAACCATATACCATCAACCCTCAACCCTATACCTTAAACCCTAGATCCTACTCCCTCAAATCTCAACCCTATACCCTATACCCTCTACCTTATACCCTATACCCTATACCATATACCCTAAATAGATACGTTATACCCTCATCCATAAACAAAAAATAGGAATAGAAGAAAATCTTAAACATTTGGCTTCATGGATTCAATCCATCCATAACCCATGCCTCTCATGCATGCTCCCCATTGTGTGATTTAACTAATAACACAACCAAACACCTTTGGCCATACTAGAATATCATAGCCATAATTTATAAGAGGTAAATGTATGTAAGGAATCTAGCAACATAATCCTAAATGTGTCTCTTCTCTCTTATTAGAATATAGTAGCATAACATTGCCTTCTAGGAATGCCTCTTTGTCAAACCACCAATAAATACATCTAATAACAAGCACTTGCACCAGAAAGGGTGCAAGGGTTATGTTGATAGATAAGCATATGTAATTAAAACTTAAACACAATCAAACCCAACTAGCTAGTAGGAAGTACAAATAAACAAAATTGAGTGCAAATGTACAAGGTTTGAATGAAATCATAGAAATTAATTGAGACTTGGGGCTTGAAAGGGCAGTTGACGTGCCTCAAAGCAAGAGAAAACACAACAAAGAGCAGGGAAAAACAGAGAAAGAACAAAATAACATAACATTGGCATGAATGCCCTTTTTTTAGCCATAGACATCATCGTCATAAGAGCAATCCTCTTCAATGACATTGCACTAAGGCCACCCTTTGGCATTGGGCTTCCCCTAGGATTGACTTTGTGATATCTAACATGTTTGGAGGACTTAAACCAAAGGTGACCAACTTTGAAATATTTAAAGCATTTAATTGGTAAGTTTCTTAAATGAAATATTTTCTTAACATTAAATTGCATGTGGAATTCAAAGGTGACCAACTTTGAAACAAAGTGCAATTATTCACTGATGGTGTCCCGCTTCGCTGGTCTTGATTGCATGTTAACATGCCCACCCAAGTTCTCAGGTTTCCTTGTTGGTTTTCTAGGTAATACTTTTTAAACTTATCTTAACACCATATTTCCTAGAGACGAATATTCAGTTTGGTTCACTCACTCTCACCCGCCCCCGCCCTCCCCCAAAGAGCCCGCGGCCCCCTCCCTCACTCCCCCACCCCTCCCCCAAAGAGACAGTTAAATAGTTTGGGAACTTTCACTGACGGTCATCAGTATGATTACCATAGCTTGACATGGCATTGCTAGTCAGTTTGGCAGAGCTATCAAATTTAGCAGTGCGATCAAGTGTCGCATAATCAATGCAACAACAACTATTGAGCAGTGGGAGTGGAAAGATCATCTGGGTCTTTAGTCATCAACTAACTAACTATTTGGTAGGGACCAACTAACTATTGTGCCTAATGTTCTTAGTTGTTGGGGATTTCGTAATTATACCGTTAATCAACGACGCATCTTTTAGTCGTACCACTGGGAGAAGATATGGTTCGTTGATGGCAGTGAGACCGGGTAAAAGCTATCAGTGCCGCACATTGTGACATTTTTTTCTCACCTAGGTAAGTGTTTGTATAGAGTCAATGGTAGGGAAGTGTTTGTATACAATTAACAAAGTTTTATACTATCTGGTGGAAAAGAGGAGTGGTGGGAATTGTCGACTTTTGCTAAATTTTATTAGTAGGCCCAGACTTAATCTATCGATTAGACTAGATTAAACTTGTAAATTACGAAGTGTGTAACTATGGCCAAATTTGGGCTATAATGAATATCCTTTTCTCTGGAAAGAATAATTGCACAGATCTAAAACATGGATCTTGCTGAAATATTTATACTTGTAATAACATAAGGTGCTACAACGAATAATATCATTTGTCTTTCATGAAGATACCATATTTTTGTTTTGGAAAACGAAAAGATATTTATCTAATATTGAAGACTTATACATATATAATTTAACTGGTTATAAATTGAAAAGGATTTTTATATTAAATAGTATTTAATTATAAAAACTAATATTCATAAGAAATTAATTATTTTAAAAAAATCAAAATAAAAAAGAATTAAAATTAAGTTTGGATTAGATTTCACCATTCTTTTGTGTTGGTATACATAGGTAATAAAAAGACAACCCACATTCATTTCTACCCCTCAAAACAAACAGTACAGCAGACAGTCAAATTTCCTAGTCTTGAACGTGTCCAAATATAAGGCTTGATTCTCATTAATAGCTCTAGAAAACTCACACGTAGACCTGTCAGATGTGGTGGTTGCATAAAACATTGCCACTGCCATTTCTTAAATTCTTTTTTGTAGCTTACTTATTGCATAGACTTTGTGGTAAAGAAAGCTCACCAAGACATTATAGGAGCAAGAAATATATACCAAACAGCACAGAAGAGGTTGAGTATGAGTGAAACAGCGTACAAAGACCCTTTGGGCAGGGAAATGAATCCCCAGAAGAACAATCACCATCACTTTCCTTTCCACCCTTGGCGTTGCAGGTTAATATATAACGTACCATCTTTATCATCTATTGTTTTTAACCAAGTTTCAGTTTGTTTTCATCTTTTTTGAATCTGTGTAGGTTTGGGATGGCTATTGTTCAGCCAAGAGCCATTTGCATCGAAGCTAGAACCCTTGACGTCTAAAATTAAAAAATGGGCACTCAGAGTTTCACGATTTGGATGTTGTTGGCACTCACAGCACTACTCTTTAGGCTTGTGTGCTCAACAAAGCAGAGCAATTACTCTGTTGTAGAAGAGGATCCTGATAGTGTTGTTGAAATGGTTCAAAAGTAAGATTGTAAGTTTTTCTTCTATTTCTTTGGTTGGGGGCTAGAAATGTAGGTAGATTTTAAGTGCATCGACTCTATTTCTAGTTTTTGGTTGTTGAGATTTTGGGATCATTGCAATGGCATTGTAGGAGCATTAACAGTAGAACCTACGCAATAGATAACTTAGGCCCCAAAGTTAAAATGACCTTGATCTCAGATGAGTAATTTGCATGCATGCACACTAGGCTTGCTCGTAAGTAATTTGGGCACGCACGCCTGAAAAGATGATCGCAGTAGTAGTAGGATGAAATTGTGATTCCTAGCCAGTTGACTTACCATATCGATCCAATGATGTCCCATGATTACAATTAGAGGCGGATTAAAGCAATTACAGGAATATCGTTCCCTAGTCTATGAAAGAGGAATCCCTGATCAATCCTTACTACCGTCTAGTTTGTAAAGAGTAGTGATGGCCAATGTTGAACGGGTAACTGATTATAGTTTCTAATGCAATGTGCTAAAACCATAAGCAAATTCACCACCCAAATTAGCATGAAATCTTGGACAAATCCATCTCTTTCAAAGATGATATCATGCATTAGCCAAAGATATTTCTTGGGATTCTAGTCCACTCCTAACTCCCTTTATTCATGTTCTTTACCTAAAGTCATTTGTTCACACCTTAGAAATGTGAATATTCACATTAATATGACTTCCTTAACACTAAGTGTTTCTACTTACAAAATTTTGAACATAGAACTACAAAGTGTGATCATAAAATTGCACCTCTTAGCAATTTCACACTTGCACATTTAGCATGGTGCATTTATGGC
The DNA here is from genome assembly GCA_007115665.2 of Sequoiadendron giganteum. Taxonomy (NCBI): domain Eukaryota; kingdom Viridiplantae; phylum Streptophyta; class Pinopsida; order Cupressales; family Cupressaceae; genus Sequoiadendron; species Sequoiadendron giganteum. The sequence continues at coordinate 148,680,889 of VCHN02000014.1, read as the reverse complement.
ACTTGATCGCATTAATGATAAAAACCTACGAGTCAAAATTTTGTGACTCCAACTTCAGAGGAGACAAAAATGAAGCATTACCAGTTTGTACACCTCATTTCTTGTGAAATCTTGAGCGGGACATATGCGCAACCTACAAGTGTCCACGTGATGCGCTAGTATCCCCAAACTTTTCGAGTTTAAAATGAGGGAATCTTGTGTCCTTTTGCCTATGACATGTGTCATTGTAGCAAAAATGCGAGTGTAACGGCTCTTCCTACCCATGTGGCCTCACAAAACTCCTCTTTTCATTCTCTCTCATGCATTCTCACTCTCTCTCATTCAATCTCTCTTTGGCTCCATTCTCTTCTATATATTTTCTCTCTTTCTCTCCATAGCAAAGATCTGTCGGATTCTCGTTTCGTCAATAGCCAAGGCTCTCTTGCAAGCAAGAACATCTCGTCTATCAAGCCAAGAGGGAGCCACAGACTATTGGTAATGCTCTCTACTCTATTTTGTCTTGTCAATTTATAATTGTTTACTTGTCTCATCTATTACATTTGTGATAGCGGCTCTCCTCCACAACGGGGTTTTTTTCTATCACACATCTCGACTATTACATTTTATATCATTTTTTCTATCTCTATCTATCTAGTTTTCCATGGAGGTGGAAACACCAAAATGGGGGTTTGACTGAGGCAAGCCCCAAACAGCCCCAACATTTTCCCCTCTCATTCTTGTGTGTAGATGTAAGAATTTAAAGATCTAAGTATTATAGATTTAAGGTTTTTACTTGCTGATTTGATAGGGATGACATCGTAGGGCAGAGATATCCCTATGGCATGCTATTGTCAGTTGGCCAAGACATTGTCCTTTTGGGGGAAAAAATTGTAAGTTTTGAGCTTCTTGTTTTCATAATCTATTTCTTATAATCTTATATCAGTTTCTATTAAATTGCAATTTTATCATTCTTGCTCTTAATAGCTTAGCGTTGTATTTAATCAAGTTATTGCAATATTCTTCATTTCATACTTCGTCACTCGAGCTTGTACTTTGAGGCAATCAAGGGCTATTCGCTCCCTGTAGACTCTTCTTTGTCCTAGAGACTCGGGAGAAGTGAATCCCCTCCATTGCATTTTGGTGAGCCCAACATGAACCAAATCATGTCAGATCATCTTCAAAACTTTAATGCTTTTGACAATGCCTTTTCTAAACAAAATTTTGATATGTTGGATGATGCCCTAGATGATTTCTTAGAGGCATCTCCTTCTATCTACATATCTGCTAAACAAACTTCTTCATCACAACCTTCTTCTTCGCAGGTCAAAGAGTTTGTGTCTGTGAATGTAGTCATAGTCTTTGTTGCCCCTCAAATCCCTAAGAGACCTACCATTTACGTGACTCCAACTAGCCTATCTCCTAAAAGAATGCATTCTATTCATGGGGTCCCATTCATAAGTGACACCCCGAACCTCTACACAAGCTTCATATAATCTAAGGCTCCCTCTTAGAGAGTAGTAGCCCATACTTACAATACTAGAAGGAATCAACAAAATCTAAATCAACCTACTTCTTTACCACCTTCTCAACCAAGTCTCCCTCAAGCACCTAAACCTATAGCTAAGGCACATAGTTAATATGATCTTATAGAGAAACTTCATGTTACTCCCACCAATATCTCACTATGGGATTTGCTTCAAACTACTTTGGTTTACTAAGGCATAGTTCAGGAAGCCTTGCAAAAGATCCTCTTGCCTTCTTTTCTTAGGCCAATGGATGTTAATGCGTTGATGGCTTATATTCGTGTGAATTCATTGAATATTACCTTATATCCACATGAACTCTCGCCTCTGAAAGTACAGAAGCAAGTGGATCCCCCTAATGATAATAATTAACATTAACAATATTGGCATCAGATGTGCTCTTGTTCATACCAATTCGACACTCAACATATGTAGCATCAATTTATTACCTAAAATTAAAATTGATTCATCTTTGCTTGCTACTTTGTACATTCATGGATTTGATAACACCAATCATCAAGCCTTAGGCATGATAATATTGCCTTTGAGATTGGGATCCATTATTGTACCCACCATGGTTTATGTTATGCCAAGACCATTACCTTACAATATCCTCTTGGGAAGACCCTGGATTCATGCTTTAGGAGCAGTCACTTCTACTTTGCATTGTTCAATAAAATTTGTTGCCAAAAATAAAGTAGTCACAATCAAGGCTGACCTTGATGCTATTCATCTTTGTGAATTGGCAATTTTTTGTCAAGCTTTGATTGCTTCTACTCTTAAAAAATTTATTCCTTCGCTATCTTCTAATGCATTGAGGAAGATCATCCTAAAGTGGTGAATCCTAAGTCTACCCCTTCTACTTCTTTTGAATCGAATGCATGTCTTGGTGACAATTGGGGGTCCTTGGAATTTACTGAATCTTTTATCGAGGAGTACAAAGTAGACCCTATCCACCTAGACATTACAACAATCTCATACACCTCTATCAAGAAAGTTGATTATCCTCTTGCTAAGAAAAATGATCATGCTCCTATTAAGGAAGATGATCATGCCTTTACTACGAAGATGGTCATGCTTCTATTAAGGAGGCTAGTGTTTGCATTCTCGTTAAGAAGGATGATTATGTTCCTATAAAGAAGTGTGATACTTGTTATTGGGATCATACTCTTTACATCAATCCTCATCCTTCCCAGGAATTGCAAACACGTTATGGTCTGGGTTTCAATCTCCTCTCTAAACATGGTTATGGAGGTAGCAGTTGTGGACATAGTGAACAAGGTATTAAAGTCCTCATAGAATTTGATCCTCGTAAACATAACATGGGACTTGGATACCATCATACGAAGGCTAAGAAGAAACCATAGTTGAATATAAACATGATTTTCTTCGAGCCTCCTCTTAAATTAATTCATCTTGAACTTATTAAAAACAAGGTAGACTCTGACGAAGTTAATCTAGATGCTTTCTCTTTAGAAGAACTAGAAGAATTCTTAGGAGCATACTCTCATTTGCCTTCTTATCACCATAAAAGATGACTCTCATATCACTTGAATAAACAGACATACTTTGGAGAATTTGTTATGAGTATTGATGAGAAGGCCCCTTTGTCTAATGTGGATGATGATACTCATATACTTCATGCTAAACACCATATTACTCTCCTTAAGGGGGGTACTTTTGATGTTTTCATGGATCTTAAATCTTCTGAAAAACTGATTAAGATTGGAAAATGCCTTTCTTCATAAGAGTCTAGACAATATGATGATTTTTTACATTCTCATCCTGATATTTTTGCCTAGACATATGACGACATGTATGGTATTGATGAGTATATGGTGGTTCATAATATTGTTTTATGTCTCGGTACTAAGCCCGTTAAACAAAAGATTCATAAGATGGATCCCAAGGTTGTGTTGTTAGTCAAGACTAAGATAGAAAAGTTCTTGAAATCTGGTTTTATTGAATGCACAAGACAACTGGGAGGAAGGGTGAATCAGTTGTACCTTAAAATATTAAAACCCTCTTTAACATTTAGATTTGCATTAGTCTTTAAACCCTTAACAATCACTTAAACCCTTATCAAGCATTAGCAAAATGTAAACTTGAGAAACATTAATGCAAACACATCAGAACACTAAGTTTACATGGAAAACACAAGAGAAAACCCACCATGAGAATTAGCTCCCAATATAAAGTAATTACAACACTGAATACAATAGGCTGATTGTCAGAGGGCTCACTGCCAGATTAGAAAGAAGAAGAAAGAAGATTGTTACAATGAGAAATCCATCTCAAAGCAACAAAAAGATCCACCACAGCATCACCAAAACATTTGCAGCCTCTCTGAAGAATGTAGACACCTTTTGCTCATTGCTTCCAATAGTCTAACACATTAAAGCTCGCATTGCACTTCACACTTTCACACTTCACAACTCTAATTTTTGCATCACACACTTCACCACACAATCCTACATCAACACAACACTTATTTATACATTCGTCAACCTTGAAAACATTCTCCAAATTTAGCTATGAACCTCAACCGTGCAAATTCAAATTAGGTTGACACTAAGCATTCTCGCAATGGAAAGGAATGAAGGAAAACCACACAACACCTTAACTCATACCCAAATCATACATATACAACATGTCACACTTCCACAAACACCAAAGCATATCCACAATTAGTGTAAACACCCAAGGTTGGTTGAACCTGTGTTAACACCATTAATCATTTAAGTGCATGCTTACTTTGATCCAGAGACAACTCAAGGGCAACACACATCACTTAAACACAAACTGGAATATTCCATAAACACCTTGAAGTTCAACAAATTCCTTCAAAACAACTTTCTCTTGAAGAACACACTCATCCTATGCAACCGATTAACCTTCCACACACTGCAACACCTAAATCCAACTATGTGGAGCACCAAAAACACAAACAATTCATACTGGATATAGGTACTAGCAATATAAGCATGCTTCCAAAACCGCAAGACTAGAAGACAAACTACAGAGAAATGTGGAGTAAAACCATTTCTCTCAGACACCACTATACTGCACAGTTCACACACTAGTGAACACAACTTCCTCTACACAACGATCCATAACCTGAGACTCTGGATATAACACATCTGAACACCTATGATCAACATATCTGAACTGCACAAGCAGATCTTCAACCATGAAGAAATGTGGAGCAAAACCAAAACACTACTTTGACACAAAGAACACCTTTCCAACACATTGTTTTCCCTTTTCTTCAAATTTTCTCAAAAGCACTTGGAAACCAAGCATCACAAACACATTCCCATCATCTGGAACACCTTCTTATTACAACTAAACCACCTGCAACATAGCAACTCAACAATACACATGCTTATCAAAGCAACACTAGAGGTTGACACCAATGCAACAACAACATGGATATATTAACATCAATAACACATACTTGCAACAGGTTGTACTCGTCCTATTGACTATTCACCTTGGATATCGAATATCGTCACTATTAGTAAACTTGATGGTTGTATTCCTATTTGCATAGATTTCAATAATATCAATAAGGCTTCTCTCAAGGATGATTTTTTCATTGCCTAATACTGATATGATTGTGGACTTGACTATAGGACATGCCTTATTGTCCTTTATGGATGCTTTCTCGAGCTATAATCATATTCATATCAACCCAAAAGGCCAGTATAAGATAGCCTTCACTGCCCCTTAGGGTACCTTGTCATGCCCAAAAAATTATAACACTAGAATATGTAGAATTGAAATACAAATAACAAAATCAAATCAAAATATAAACAGAAGTAATTGCAATTTAAATATTATTATTATAATTATAGTTATCATAGATAATATTATAATTATCATATTATGAAATGGAACAATAGATATTGTTAATTATAATTACTATAATAATAAAAATAAAATATAACTCAAGAAACTAATTTTGGAAAAAGACTATAATTAAATAAACAAATAAATCACAAAGCATTGATTCCTAAGGGCATTTTTATTGGGTCATAGTGCACCAAACCCAATATCCCAAGTGATCACTAATATAACAAAAGGTTGTGATTGAAGGGATTGGACTGACATGTCTCTCCAAAACAATATGATAAGATATCAAGGAACATATTCCTTGGCAAGTGAGCGGTTGTGACTATTGGAAAAAATAGGTTATAAAATGAAGGTAAGTTCAAAACATATGGGCATCAAAGGAAGTAAGGGAACAAAACAGGACAATCAACACTGGTCTATCATCTAGTATCAATTTACGATTTTAGATTATATTGGTTAGCATAATTATTTTATGGTTTCAGATTTACGAATTAATCTATATTATGGTAGGATCTTTTATATAGGATCATAATGTATTGTTCAAGTATAGTTGATGATTCATGCACATGCTTACTTATATCTTTCAATTAATATATTGGTGATGGATCATCAATAGGAAATGAAGGTAAGAGATCTACATAGCCATTTCTAGTATTAATATGCATTATTATTGTAGGCATGGATTTAGATGTTGTCTTAAGTAGTCATAATATGGATAATTATTGTTATACATTAATGCCTAAGGATAAATCTGAGAGTTTGAATCTGTTTGAAAACCCACTTGGGAGAAAGGGCCTAAGAAAGTGGTGTGTTCCTAGAGATCTCACTCAAGTTTTTCCCAATCCAAAGGAAAGGATGGGTCATGGAGGAGTAGAGGTCATGCTCAAGTTCCACCCAATTCAAAGGAAAGGATGGGCCATGGAGGAGTAGAGGTCCCACTCAAGTGCGCCCAACTTAAGGAGAGGTTGGGCCATGGAGGAGTGGAAGTGCCTAGATTGCTTGTGAGCTTCGCACGATTCCACCAATGGGAAAAGTGTCTTTCGAGGTTGTGACATGGATGGGAAAAGTAGGTACAAGTAACCAAGGAGGAGAGTTGTGGTATACAACCTCTTATACTTGGCATATGACTTCGAGCAAACCCTCCATGTCCCTCCTCCTATATTATCATATGTTGCTTTTTTGAATATCGATCAATGTGATGTAATTGTATAATGCTAACAAATGTATATGCATATTGGGGAAATGTTGTGCATGTGGTGAATGCAGGTCTCAATCCAAGATTACATAATTAAAGAGATTTATTGGATAAGGTGGAAACCCTAACCCTAGTTTGTTGCAAATTGTGACCCATAGGCGAATTCTAGGACAAACTATGATAGGGGACATTACATACCTTCTATTACATAGTCATGTCATTTGGGTTAAAGAATGTTGGAGCAACCTATCAATCAGCAATGACTTATTTTTCATTATTTCATTCAAAAGATCCAAGAAGACTATGTTGATGACATCTTGGCTAAGTCTACAACTTGTCAAGATCGCATCAAAAATCTTCATCTGATCTTTGAAAGGCTTCGACTCTATAAGATAAGACTAAATCCTCTTAAGTGTGTATTTGGTGTGGATACCAGCAAGCTTTCAAGACTTATCATTTCTCACCATGGAATCACAGTCGACACAAATAAAATTGATGCAATTGTTAACATGTCTCCTTCGAAAAACATCTCTCAACTACGTAGTTTGCAAGGGAAGATTCAGGTGATTTGTGGATTTGTATCTCAGTTGGTTGATTGTACCCTTCCATTGATGCATTTGTTGAAGAAAGATGTTCACTTCCAATGGGATGATGAGTGTGAAAAATATTTTGAGTCAATCAAGAGTTATTTGGCCAATCCTCCTATCTCGATGCCAACTGTGCAAGATAGACACTTTTTACTTTATATCTCTACATCTCCTCATGCCTTAGAAGCTTTATTAGCTCAATATAATGATGATGATAAAGAAAGAGTGGTCTACTACATTAGTCATATTCTAGTTGATTATGGAACTCAATAATCTACCATTGAGAAACAATGTGTTAAAAGAAGGTGTGTTATCCACCTTGTAGAATGTTATAATGTAATATTTATTTATTTATTATGTGATGCACCTATGGGAATCTAGGGGTGTGTGCATCACATGGGTCTAGCATATTTGGTGCCATTTTATGTGTTGTATGCAACATTGGTTAAATATTTAATGTGGGTTACACATGGGAATAATATTTAATATTGGAAAAACTTACTACCAATAATAAATAGGGGTTAATGGTTTTATAAGATCATGGTAGTAGTCATATGGTTTTATGTAATACCACTTGGTGGTTTTGTGGGAGCTTGTTTCTATGCATGGGTAGTTCTCTAAGGTCGGTTGGTTGAGATTAGCTCTTGTTAGCATTTGTGAAGGTTCACATGCTTGTTCACATGGGATGTGTGGTCACATGCTTGTTCACATGGATTTCTTGTAGAGGGCTTGATTCTTCAAAGGTGTTCATGGAGGACTCTGAAGATGTATTGTAATGTTTATTGCTAAATATTACACGAGTGATAGATTTTTTTGGAGGCTAGGTTTTTCCCTTTTGAGGGTTTTCTCTGGGTATATCTACTGTCGTCTTTGATGGTATGATGCCTATTATTTTGCATATGGATTTTGAATACATGTTTGCATAGATTTCTCTATTTGGGTTATGTAGAAATTATCTTAGGTGGGTGCATATTTCCTTTCATTTGGTATTAGAGTCATGGTTGTGGTTTGTATAACCTTTGTTGGAGTAGATTTGGTGCATAGTTTAATCCAAGGTTTGCATGGAAAGAATGAAGACATGAGGGTTTTGTGTAGGTGTTTTTTGTAGATTTGGGGTTTAGGGGTTGCGGATTTGTGGTTATGAATCTTTGTTGAAAAAAGAGTTTTTTATGGATGTTTATTATGAGGGTTTTGTAAGGGAAATTTTGTAGGTGACCCCCTGGGACAAAACTAACTTCACCATTGGATCCAAGAGGCCTGAGAGATGAAGATTGGCATAAAATTTGACCTATTTTAGTTACTATAAAAAAAATGCAAGTTTACTTTGCACAATGGCCCCTCGGTCATATGGTTGTATGACCATCGAATTCTGCAGGTTAAAAAATTATTATTCCAACATTGTAAAAGTTTTCTATAGTAAAATTATTTTTAAAACCTTGAAATGTTTAAAAAATAAAATAAAAATATTGGGGGGGAACAAAGTTCGCAGACCCCCCTAACCACCAAATCCCTATCGACAGGTACTGATAGTAACTACTAGTACCCTCGCCCAATGAGGTTGTTAGGCCGGAGCTAACCACCAAATCCCTATCGACAGGTACTGATAGTACCTACTAGTACCCTCGCCCAATGAGGTTGTTAGGCCGGAGGGGCCTTTGGCCCCTAGCTCCAGTTCTCGGTCCGATAGGGTGGCCAAAATATTTTAAAAATAAAATGCCACCGACTTGAAACTTTAAGTTGATTATTAAATTATTAAATCCACCAGTTAAAAATTAATGTTACCTTATAAAATTTAAAAACTTCCCTCAATATATTTTTTAATATATGAAATTAAACTCTATTTAATAAATGGGTCAGGTCCGGACCTCAATGGGTGGCACAACCACCACCGTCAGGCCATCCGCACACCACTGCCTTGCCACCAAGGGGCATTTTTTTTGCTTTTATACCAAAATTGGGAAACGTTTTTTTCTAGGGGATGCAACTTTCACCCAGGGTGTCCATTTTTTGACTTCTTGGACTCATCAAAAAGATGGTTCTATTCTCTACGTTGTGGTATCAATGGTTTTTCCAAATATTGTTGTTTTTACACTAATTTACTTGTTGGAATTCAAATGTCCCTTGTGAGCTTAGAGAGGTCATAACTTGTGCATACAGAGACAATTTTTGGACTTCTTATAGTCGACACAAATCTTGTTCAAAGAACTACATAGTGAATCAGGTTTGGAAATGTTTTGGCATGGTTTTTTTGTTGTTATTTCCATTTGAGTTACTTATGGGTTTCTTTGACTATGGTGTTTTTGTGAGGTTATGGTTAATCATATCTTGGTGATTTGATGTTGGACTCATTGTATACTCACATGTATATCTCTAATTACTCTCATTTGACATGGTTATCAGTGTATTGTTGGATTTGTATGTTCCATTGATGTATCTATAAGTTGTGCAGTGTTGTGGGCAATCTATCTTATAGGTTGCATATATGACTTGGCTGTGGGTTGTTTATGCCCATAGATGCTTTAGTGTTGATGCATATTCAACTTGGTGGCATGGTTTAGTCACTTGTTTTGTTGGTTTGGTTGTCATGTTGAGGAGAGATGGTATTACCAAGTGCAATCATGATGTGAGACCTATGTAATTGACTATGTGTTGTAGACATGTGGGACACAATTGGATTGTGTTGTTGGTACATTTGGTGGTGATTATGGTGTCATGGATGTTTCTTGTGCTTTAGGGACTTTGGCATAAAATAATTGTTTATGGAGGTGCTTAGTTTGTGGTATTGGATTGGTTTCAGTTTTGGTTTGTGGTGGTGTATCTTCTTGGCTTGAGGATCATAGTTATGGTTCATCTTCATGGATGATATGTTATCACGATGTCATGGATAGCTTGATTACACATTTTAGTGGGAGCTTGTGACAATGGTGGTTTAGCGATGTTGTATCTTCTTGGTTTGGAGATCATGGTTTGTACTCTTCCCTTTGTGAGCTCGATGTTGAGTTATTTGATTGTGTTGGGGTCATAGAGGATATTCATTTAGAGGATGGTTATCATGTTGCCATGGAGAGCTCAGTATCACGGTTCAGTGGGAGCTTGTGGTGATGATGTGGATTCACCATTTGATGGTGGATGATCTTTTGCAATGTTTGTTTGTGTAATGGATGGACTCTTGGATTTTGTTTCTTTTATGTAGTGAGGGTGCTTTGATATCTTTGGTTTCATTGACAGGAGGTAGATATCTTCATGTGGTTTGGAGATGTTGACATCTTGGTAGCCATGGAGGACTTTTTATAGTCTTTAGTTGAGGTGGCATGATTTGTCTTTTGACATGTGATCCTTGTTTGATAGGATGATTATGTATTATATCATGATGTAATCTTGACTGGCCAGTAGAGTGTTCGCATGATACAGGTGCATGATATGTTCATTGGAGCATATGAACTTTTGAGGAGATGTGAGATCATGTTGTCATGTGTATGTTCTTGATTCCTAGGTTAGATATGTGACATTGATCTTGGTTTGTTCTCTTGGTATTGGGTACATTGATCATTTGCTTGGGAGCTTCATGATTATGCTATATTGAATTTGGAGTTTGGCATGGATTGATTAGTAATAGATACTCATAGATACATGGAGACATGAATGAGGCTAGGAGTTCTCTTGTGATTAGAGACATTTGTTGAGACAGTTACTCATTGATGAGGTTTTAATTGGAAGTTTGAGGAGCCTACACCTTGGTTGGATGTAAGTTCAACATGGACCTATGAGGACATTATTCTTAGATGAGTCATGTTGACTTGGATATCGTGGAGGAGCATTCTCATTCCGCACTCTTGATCTACTCGATGATTTATCATTTGAGAGGTATTTCCCATTGTTACTTTTAGATGCATTATGTTTTATGCTTGATCTTCTCATGCATATGGATCTTGAGCTATGGATAGTTAGTTTTGGATGCTTCATTTTAGGGATGTTGGCATGTTTATCTCCTTATGCATTATGAGATTATTCATTGATGATGTGTTTAGGAGATGTTATTAGGCATATTCCCTTGGTTTGGGAATGGATTATAGTTCGATCTTCATTTGGTTTGAGATGCATACATCTTGGTTATGGTTAGATGCGAATTGTGTATTCTCTTTGGGGTTTTATGGAGGAGATCATTCTTGACACAGTTAGCATTTAAAGGTGTATGTAGGACTTTTTACAGGTGTATGATGTGCAACATTTCTCTCTTTGGTCTTGGTTATCTTCCTAGATGTTTGGTTTCACATTACATTGGTTTTGAGGTTTGGTTGGAGCTATTGTGATCACTAGCTTGTGGTCATGTGTTTTCCCTTATGTTCTTGGGTGATGAGATGGAGGTTCTTTTATCTCTTTCCTTTGTTGGGTGTGGAGAACTTGGGAAAGTTATTGAGACTTGTGGTGAGAGTTGTATTGTAACATATTGGTTTGCAGGATTTGCATATCTTTGTGGATGTTCCTTGGTATTACATGTTATTGTTTGCACTTCTATTTGTTTATATTGGTTGATCTTTGGATGCCTTGATCATTTTTAGATTTGACATTACCTATGTAGTGGGAGTTCCTGGATGTGTATGTTCATTATATGACAAGTTTGGCACTTAGAGCTTGTGATTGCATGTTATGGGTTGTATATGTTGATGGCATGAGGTTCACTTGTTATGATTTGCATACCTTTGAGGTATGGATAGTTGGATGTGTTAGCATTTGTTGTGGATGTTATTTTCAGCTATGTTGATTATATCTTGACAACTATTGATACATGTTTATTATCTTTGGATTGAGTGTTTGTGTATTGGGATATCAATTGGAGGCAAAACTTATGGTTTGTTGTGATAGTTTATGTGGCATCTCTTTGGATGGTTTCTTATCTTTGTGAGTTGGCATGGTGGAGGATGAGGGCATTCGTGCTTGAGGTGGTGGTCACCTTGATTCTTGTTGCAGGTATCTTGATGGAGGAAATGGAGCACTTTGATTCCTTGATGGTATATGTGGCTAGAGAGATTGTACCCTTGTTCATGTTTGAGTTTACTTGTTTACCCCTTATGCAATGTATTCAAGTGGGAGAATGTTAGGAAATAGTATGTTGTTCACCTTGCATAATGTTATAATGTAATATTTATTTATTTATCATGTGATGCACCTAGGGAATCTAGGGGTGAGTGCATCACATGGGTCTAGCATTCTTGGAGCCACTTTATGTTTTGTATGTAACATTGGTTAAATATTTAATGTGGGGTTAGATGCGAATAATAGTTAATATTGGAAAAACTTAGTACCAATATTAAATGAGGGGTTAATGGTTTTGTAAGTTCACATGGTATTAGTCACATGGTTTTATATAATAGCATTTGGTGGTTTTGTGGGAGTTTGTTTCTATAAAGAAAACACATGGGTAGTTGTCTAAGATTGGTTGGTTGAGATTAGCTCTTGTTAGCATTTGTAAAGGTTGAAGCATGGCATGGGATGTGTAGTTACATACTTGTTCACATGGATTGCTTGTTGAGTGCTTGATGCTTCAAAGGTGTTCATGGAGGACTTTGAAGATGTATTCTAATGTTTATTGTTGAATAATATATAAATGATGGATGTTTTTTGAGGCTAGATTCTTCCCTTTTGAGGGTTTCCCTAGGGCATATCTTCTGTCATCTTTGATGGTATGTTGTCTATTCTTTTTCTTATGGATTTTGTATATATGTTTGCATAGATTTCTCTATTTAGGTTATGTGGAAATTATCTTGGGTGGATGTATATTTCTTTTCACAATGTCTCACTCTCATTTTTGCAACGTAGAAATTAAGACATTATCTTCTCCATGCAGAAACTCATGTCATTGTAAAATGTGATCTTAAACATTTGTTCACTAAAACCGATCTATCTTTCGGGAAGGTTGGCGAAATGGGTAATGTTACTTTTTGAGTTTGATATCAAATTCATAACTCATAAGGCAATTAAGGGTCAAGATGTTGTCAATCAGTTGGCAAAAGCTCCCTCATTTATTCCTTCCCTGATCTAGATTTATTTTTAGATGAAAATGTGTTTACATTAGAACATGAATTTGCATGGGAGATGTACTTCGATGGATCAAGATGTCAAACTAGCTATGGGGCAAGCGTAGTATTAATCTCACCCAAAATTAAGTTGATTCCTCTATCCTTTCGGTTAGAATTCCACTGTACCAATAACATCGTTGAGTACAAAGCGCTTATTGCCAGCTTATGTGTCATGATGGCACTAAACATCAAACATATTAGCATTCATGGTGATTCTAAACTTATTGTAAATTAAATCACGGGAATGTATCAGGCTAAGCAGAAAAAGCTATCTTAGTATCAAGATTTGGCTTTATCTTTGCTTGATCATTTTTCTTCATGATAAACAATGTCCCTAGGAGAGAAAATCACCACGCAGATGCAATGACAAGCACATCCTCCCTGGTACCCTTGGACAATGGTATAAAATAATATCACTTTGTGGTTCATGTTCTCTGCTCTCCTACTGTCTTGGATCAACTTGAACCAGATGGTCCTATGTGTGCACACATAAACTCCAGGGCATGGTATTCTCACATTTATAATTATTTAAAGACTGGAACTTTTTCCAATGATAAGACTAACAATGCTTGCACTTGGATACAAAAACTTTCAAATCGATATGTTATTCTATCTAATATTCTTTATAGAAAGTCTTATAATGGTCTCTTCTTCAGTGTCTCACTAAGGCCGAAATACCCCTAACCCTTCAAGAAGCTCGTTCAAGCTCTGGGGGTGGATATTTTTGGTGGTAAATCCTTAGTGAGTAAATTTATTCATATGGGATATTATTGGCAAACAATGGAGCAAGACTTCTTTTCTTTTGTTAAGAAATGCCCTCAATGTCAACAACATAACAATCTTATCTGAGCTCCTACACAAGAGCTTCAAATTCATACCTCTCCTTGGCCATTTACAAAATGGCGGTTGGATATTATCAGAAAAGTGTCACCTCCATTTTCTAAAGGACATATATTTATCACTACTACTATTGATTACTTTACGAAATGGGTCAAAGTCGTTCCAAATTCGTTCAACTTCAATCCAGTAACGCTAAAGCAATCTGTAGTTTTTTTCTAAATAACATCATTGCTCATTTTGGATTGTCTTCTACCCTTGTTTCTAATAATGGTACTTCACTTAAAGAAAAAAAAGGTGAAGCAATTATTGAAAAAGTTTCATATTCAACATTGATTCTCTACACCATATTATCCTCAATCTAATAGCCAAGTTGAAGCATTTAATAAAACTCTTCAGCTGATTCTTCGAAAAATGGTGAAAAAACATGGTAAAAACTGACATACTTAATTGATGTATGCCTTGTGGGCCTATTACATGAGTGTTTGTACAACTTCTAGTTCTACCCCATACAACCTCATGTATGGTGTTGAGGCTATCATGCCTGCCTTAAGAGTTGAAAATTTTGTCTTTGTGAGTTTCCCTTAAAGGGTTGGTTGATGATGGCACTTACCATGTCAAACATCTAAACCGGCTTGAGTTGCTCAATGAGTGACAATTGTAGGCTCTTGAACATCTCCAAGCTTATCAACAATCTCTTTCTAAACATTAAAATAAACATGTTCTTTCTTGTACATTCATTATAAGTGATCGTGTTCTCTATGGGAACCAAAGAAATGTAAATGTGTCACCTAATCAAAAGGGGATGTTCAACCCTAATTGGTTAGGTCCTTACATAATCTTCTTTGTGTATAGTTCTGGTGCATATGGATTATCATCTATGGATGGTACACCTTTAAAAGAACCGGTCAATGCAATGCATCTTTGTTGATACTATGCATAAGGTCCATGTGGCATGCACATGACACGCATTCCTCTCCCTGAATCGTAGTTCGTTATGCTATGACATCTCTTCATTAACACACTATCTTTTTAGCTTGTGTTATGATGTAAACATGTGCATAATTAATTTCTTTAATTAGGAATTATATATACATGTGTTTTATTATGTTATCTATCTATGTATTATGTTTGATTAACATCTTTTAGTCAAGCATTAGATCATCAATGTATTTAATTAAGCATACATCCATGTGTGTTTATTAAATAATGATACTATATAATCTAAACATACATTCATAAACATAATCCATCACATAATCATGCATAAATCAAAAATACATAAAAAAACACCATGATATCGATCAAAAATATATATATATCAAAAACGTCATGTAAATGTCACCACTATGTCAAAATGTGGTGTTTGAATATTTGTATATGTTTATACATCAAGAATGCTATACATCAAAAGAAATCTGGTATACAAAATTTGACATCCAAAATCAAGCCTTTAGCCCCTGGGTTCATGGCTCCTCGAGCACTGTAACACTGGCGATGGCGATGCTAGAGGGGGATGCTAGATGGATGCATATGAATGCAACCAATGAGATTGCAATACAAATATGCTCTATGATTGCAGCCCTTGAATCTCTCCTCTGAGCTCGACTGCATCCTCTTGTAGCTTTACCATCTACTCCTACAGTGAAGCCTCCCACTCACAGGCCCGTCACAACTCCTCTTGGAGGTGTTGCACCTAAGGATCAACGGTTGTCATCCTCGCTACCTCTTCCTACCTCCCAAAGTCATCAGCCTGGCTCTACAAGGTGTCGTGTGTCACTACGACACTCTCAACCTACATCATGGCCTTGTCTTGCTTGGTTAAGTCAATGACGAGCTCTATAGCTTGTTGATCCTGCTGCCCTATTATGGCAGCCAACTCTACGCTCCTTTGTGCGACCTCAACTTGCATCTCCTCGTATGACATCCTCAGACACACTGCAGGATCAAAAAGATGAGCATAGCACCTTGTTTACGGTGGCATGTACACATCAAGAACAGTCCTCTAGATCTAGACGGTTGGGTCGCCTTTACTATGCATTGCCCAATGAAGGTGATCCACTCATGTGTCCATTACAACAATAGAGAAAATGGACGTTATCAGTGTCGCATCATATAAAAACATGCATACATACATATATGAAAAAGTTGAAATGAAAAAGAACTAAAATGAAATAGCATGTATCACTCTCATACTTGGGTCCCCAGCTTCCTAGTGTGGATTATAGGGGTGCTATGCTTGGCCCTATTACTATTATCGAAGGAGTTGCGACTGCCTAGCTACTACGTGGCACCACTGAGACGGGAACCACACGTGGGAGTTATGACACCCACCGTCGCTACCTCGATCTCTTAGGTGCTATGACTGCCTCTACCTCGCCCTCTTCACCACCACCACTGAAACCCTCGCCTAGCCTCGATGCACTAGCATTGATCGAAGGAGCATCTACTAAGAATCTTGGGGTCAAGCCCATTGTCACCCACCACTCAAAAAAACCATGGGCAATGTCGATGTCAATCGGAAGGGCCAAGGGATGATCATCAATGTCTAACCCATCATTGCTAAGTGTGACGTATGTGATAGGCAGACGGGGCTAATCCCTACTCAAGTCGCACATACATAGGAGTTGTCGAGGGGATGGTTTGAACCTACCTAAACTATCGAGCCACCTAATGCCATAAATATTGGTGCAAGAGCACCTACATGAAGTCAATCGGCATGTTAAATAAGGGGCCATCGAGTTTGGAATGAGTTTCTAATAAGAATCATCAAATGGTACTAAGGGGAATGAAATAGCTTTCATCTGAATCCAATTAGAGGTTCTAATATTGATTTTTGAGAGAGATCTCTTCATTTTTCTGGGACTGCCTGTTTCTAACTAATTTGAGGGTTTGATTGGTGTAAAAAATGTGATAGCCCTGCAGACGGGGCTAATCCCTACATCAAGTCGCTTAGGGTACATAGGAGTTGTCGAGGTGAGTTTTGAGTTTTGAACAATGTATAATGATAAACTATTTCAAAACCCTCATGAATTGTGCCTAAAACAAGGTTTTTCAAGTTTGGCATGTATTTGTCCGTACCATAATATGGTATGACCAACCCACTACGAGTCGATCATGTTGTATCTTGTGCAGCTACCTCCTATCAGTCGGCCAAACCCCCATCCGCCTATATGGATGCCATCTAATATCTCACACCCACAATGAGTCCATCTAAAGCCACCAAAATGCTACGTCACCATACCACCAATCACACACCAAGGGGTATAAATGTATGAAAGGTGTACCATGTGTTAGGTCGAGGGGAAACCTGATTGGCCTCATGCATCGGATATGCTCAAATTCCCACACCTATGGTAGTGTGCAAATGGTGAGGCTATGGTACTTGTAGTGCACATCACACCCGAGGTCATGATAGAGATGCGCAAGCATACTTTGACACCAGGAAAAATCTCTCCCCCTCTCCTCCATCATGTGAATGCAATGGACAAGACCCTCGTGAAGGTGCGAGCCTCACCCATCCATTGTGATGTGTAGCATGACAATGACTATCCTAACTCAATAGATAAGTGGTATCCCTGCTCGAGCCACCTCATGTAAATGTGGCCCATGGTATCCCCTAGAATCACCCACCTGATGTTGGGCCTCCTGGGCATCTGACACCATCCTACCCTCATCATAGGCTACTCACTTTCCCCAGATGGGTAGGCTTGTGATGTGGTAGACATCCTCCAGGGTGACGGTCATCTCTCTCGTCGATAGATGGAATGAAGATGTTTCAACATCTTAATGCTCCATGAGTGCCATCAGCATTGGAGTATGGTAGCAGATCTATGGCATGGTGTACACCCACCAGAGTTTGATGTGTCATAGTAGGTCTTGGTCATCAAGATGGATCTCATTGTTGTGACTGTGTAGCAATGATAGCATCGATCTGTTGGCATGCTCACAGATTTTTGACCACTCCTGTAGAAAAAATAAAATTTCACGTCAACACGTCCTACATCGTAAAAGAATCGCTCTACATCAAATTTTTCTTAAGTCTGCCTCTAGGACAAAGGTGTTTCACACAAACGTGTGTCGCGCACTAGCATTTGAGGCCGAACACCTCCCAATGATAGCACCTAAGATAGACACCAGTGCAGCTAAAGGACATTAATGCACTGTCGAGACACCAATGTGCCAACCGAACACCTTCGCGCCAATTGGACGCATGCACTACTCATGGAGGACTAAAAGCTAAAAAAATCACTAAAATGACAAGTTGGGTCCAAATTTTCCATACCTCATCTGGCTCGTCGCCCATCACTACTACTGCACAAAGTTGCTCGATCCTCGAGGCTACGTAATCTCGTCTATGAGGCATTTTGCTAACTTCTCTCATGCAAAATTCAAAAAAATATTCACTATGAATAGTGAAAATGACCCTTCCATGGGCCCACTCGGGAAAATATATAGGTCATTTTTGCCTATTTTTGTGGCAAAAATGTTTCTTCTAACCTTCATGTTTTTACCCCACCTAGCTAGGGGCAAAAACAAGAGGGGGCATATATTTCCCTTGATCATTTTTTTTTTAACCACTGAATTATTCTTAAGCATTCTTCTCACTATGGTAGCTTCTTCCAATTTTGAAACTAACTTGATTTTGAGTTTCGAAGAATGAAACTTCAAAACATAAGTTATAGTCTCTTGTTAGGCTCAAACGTTGGGGGCATCGCTAGTATTCACCTACTCGACCTCTATGGCCTCTACAGTATCCTTTTTCACGCAAATCTATAAAATTTTCAATCGCGCATTTATGTCTTATTTTCTACTTTAGTGCAATTGATTTTTCTTCAAAAATTCGACACACTAAAGTGGGGGCAAAATGTAGTGTCATAAAATTGCACTTTGTGGCAATTTCACACTTGCACATTTAGCCTGTTGCATTTATGGCACCTCGTCGTATTAATGACAAAAACCTATGAGTCAAAATTACACAATTCCAACTTCATAGAGGACAATAATGAAGCATTAATAGTCTATACACCTCATTTCTTGTGAAATCTTAAGCAAGACGTATGCGCAATGCACAGACATTTGTGTGATGCGCTAGCGCCCTCGAACTTTTCAAGTTTCAAATGAGGGAATCTCGCATCCTTTTGCCTATGACACATTTCATTGCGACAGAAACGTGAGTGTAACGGCTCTTCTCGCCCATACAACCTCACAAAACTCCTCTTTTCATTATTTCTCTCTTCATTCTCACTCTCTCTCGTTCAATCTTTCTCTCTAGCTCCATTCTCTTCTACATCTTTTCTCTCTTGCTTTCCGCAACAAAGCTCTAACGGATTCTCATCTTGTCAACAGCCAAGGCTCTCTTGCAAGCAAGCACGTCTCATCTATCAAGCTAAGAGGGAGCCATGGACTATTGCTAATTCTCTCTTGTCTATTTTGTCTTGTTAATTTATAATTGGCTACTTGTCTTGTCTATTGCATTCGTAATAGGGGCTCTCCTCCATAGTGGGATTTGTTTCTATCACACGTCTCATCTATTATATTTTATGTCATTTTTTCTATCTCTATCGATTTGGTTGTCCATGGAGGTGAAAACACCAAAATGAGGGTTTCATTGAGGCAATCCCTAAAATAGCCCCAACATTTTTCCCTATCCTTTTTACGTGCAGATGTACAAATTCGAAGATCTGGGTATTGCAAATTTAAGGTTTTTACCATTTGATTTGACAAGGACAACAACGTGGGGCGCAGACATCCTCGTCGCATGTTGTCGTCTGTTGGCCAAGACTTTGTCCTTCTGGGGTAGAATTTGTAAGTTTTGAGCTTTATATTTTTCGTTATTTGTTTCTTATAATCTTATATCAGTTTCTATTAAATTGTAGTTTTATCATTCTTGCTCTTAATAGCCTAGCATTTTATTTAATCAAATTATTATAATATTCTCCATTTCATACTTCATCACTTGAGCTTGTACATTGAGGTAATTGAGGGTTATTTGCTCCTTGTAAACTCTTCTTTATCCTAGAGACTCGGGAGTAGTGAATCCCCTCTATTACAAATTAGTAAAAACTAAAAATACGAACGATAGGATTGTAAGACAAATTAAGCCTAATACAAATAGTAAATTTATGACATCATAAATTAGATTTGATCCTTGAGTTAGTAAGTTCTCAATGCATGATTTTTTTCTTTCAATATGCAAGTTATTTCTACTATAGCTACTATATCTTTGTTAGGAATAGTAATGGATGGGAGAGTTGAAATTGATGAATGATAAACTAGGCCAACTATAAATTGCACATTACTCTAAGATGTAAACGCAGTGTTAGAGGGACATTCGGTCTCAAAAAAATGATAAAGGTTGTCATTCTAATCCTACTGACTAGAGTTATTAATAGTCAAGTAGATTATCTAGTCCATCTAGCCTTAGCTCATTATAATATGTTTTTGCAATCTACTAGATGAGTAAAAAAATATACTCATTGTTTTAGCCTAAATTATTTTGTGACTACCATTTACATTTAGAACCTCTTATTTATGTTTGGGTGTGTTTATTAAGATCGAAGCATAGATTGTTCTTGTGCAAACCTTGTGTTTGATAAAATAGCCTTTGATTCATTTGGGATTTTATCATAAGGTAAGTGCACCAATCTGTGACACAATTTAGGTGCCAAATTGAAAAACGATC
This sequence comes from Sequoiadendron giganteum, assembly GCA_007115665.2. Classification (NCBI taxonomy): domain Eukaryota; kingdom Viridiplantae; phylum Streptophyta; class Pinopsida; order Cupressales; family Cupressaceae; genus Sequoiadendron; species Sequoiadendron giganteum. The sequence goes on along the minus strand of VCHN02000014.1, from coordinate 148,660,151 downwards.
AAAAAAACCTCGAAATAAGGCCTTTGGCGCACGCCAAATTTGGTGTACGCCAAATGTCTTTCTAGATATAAAATGCAAAAGTTGAGTTTGGAACCCTCATTTTGTCTTCAACCTACGGCTTGAGAAAGAAGATTTTGAGTTTGCAACTCGCGCTCCCAAATCTCCTCCATTCTTTGCATCCTTAGCTTGCCATTTTCCATGAGGATGTCGCCAACACGTCGGAGAGGTCGAAGATTGCAAAGAGGTGTGTATTTTTATTCTATTTATTTTGAATTTGATTTGGAATGCAACTTTAAATATATTTTTATAATAAAAATTTGTTCTAATTCTCAGGGAATGAATCTCCACCTCAAAACATTGAGAATTCACAATCACCCCCTCATCAAGAGCCTCCTATACAAGAACAACCCGAAACCCCTCCATCATTTCATAGGCATCTTCAAGGAACACAAGAAAATATTCAAAATCAAATTGAAAACAATAAAAGAGGCATTCAATAATTAATTGCAAGATTAACCGAGCATGTTGAAACCCACCCTTATAGGAGAGGGATTGTTGAATCATTGAAGTCAATTTTAACTCATGTAGGAGAAATGAGCGAGCAAATGAATTTTTGGTCAACTAAAAGAGATGAGATGAAGCAATTTTATGCTAATGGTTAGTCATATGCAGATGTCAAAAAACTAAAAATTAGCAAAGCCGAGTTGTGTGCCCTATTTAAAGACCCAAAAACCAATGAACCTTTGTCCCATGCATGCAGGAGGTTCCCCATCCATTGGTGCCACCATGATTTAATTAGAAACAAATTTTGGGAGTGGTGGTGGATGGTATTTGACCAACTTCCATGCAATAACCATGAGGTGCCGCAATACTTTTTGAGAAAACTCTATTGCGAGTTTGTCCTCAATAAAATGCCAAACTATTTTGGCATCTTAGACTTTCAGGGTAGAGGTGGGGGCTCCACACACGATAGACCTGTTGCACAACGTAATCCACTATTGGCACCGAGAGCCTTGGGCAAACCCATGGTGGAGCATGTTGTTGTTCCTTCCATTGTTAAGGACGGTGTAGAGGTGGACACGATGAAGTCGATTGGCTCACTCACCCAGACTATTTTACAATGTGTGAGTCCTCTAGTAGAGCCTGGTGTGGAGGAGATGTGTAGGCCCCGAGCTCCACCCCACCATTGTGGCATTTGTGGTGTTGTTTGCACGTACGATTATCAGGGTGCTCGTGATGCAGCTACATAGCTTACGTCAGTTGCAGAGGCAATGGCTTTCACAAATGATATTTTGAATGATACATTTGGCATTAACACTCAGGTAAAATTTAGCAAGTTATTTTAATGTTATTTATTAAAATATTTTTTAAAATTAAAGAATAACTAAATTAGTAGAATTTTGATATGATGAAATTTCAGGGTCGCACTGTTCATGAGGGATGCTTTATTCCTACAGACCCTTATACATTCTCGACGATGAGTCCACAGGTATTCAACTAGTATTAAAGATATTATTATTGCATTTGAACAGTTGAATGTTATATTTGAATGTTTGTCTCATAACATGCTTCGGATTTCAAACAGTTTCTTGGTGCACCTTCTTCCTCCACACCTCGAGATTCATATCCTCAAACAACATACTCTCAGGTAGCCTTTTTTCATTAATAGGGTTGTAAATCTATGTTAGCTAGTTTTCATAATTTTGCATATATACAAATCTAAAAAATTGATGAGAAAGACAAACATTGCATTCAAGTATTCCTTGATCGTGTCACATTATGTTCTCCTATATCAACATGATATCTGAGATATTGTTTCATTTGCAGTTGTTAACAAGAGATAGTCTTGGTGATGTTGGTGGCATGATGGACCATGGAGTTGCTATAGCAATAGCCAGTTCTAATCCATTGAGAGAGGTATGGAATAGATTAGTCGATTTGACATTATATTTGCTCTTTTATGGTATATTATAGAAAATTTTCACGATAATTTTATGTAGTTTAATTTCTATCTTCATGGTTGCTACAGGTGGTTGTCACTCCAGATCGTGGACATGGTGATGCTTTAAATGTGAATGATGACTATATGTATGCGGTAAGTGATTATATTTTGTTATGTCATTCCATAATTCAATTTATATGGTTTAACATCTTTACTTTTAATTGTATCAGTTGAAGGTCCAGAGGGAAGAGAGGAGTAGCGGGTGTGTTTGAAAGACAAGACAACCAACAGTCACTCCATCCAGCCGAACTTTGAAGGCAGCACGGAATCTATTTCCTTCCCATAGAGGGAAATGACTATATTAGTGTTGTTTGTTGTATGCCTATGTGGCATTTTGGAACATATGTTTTGTACTATTGATATATGTATGTGATATTTTATGTCCAAATGGCTACTTTGTACTAAGCCTATATGGTTTTTTTGGATATATTTATATACTTTTATCAATATATATCATTGTATAGCCTTTCGGATTTTTGATTAAAAAAATTCTTATTTTGCTATTGTCATTCTTGAATGATGTTATCATGCGTATCGTGTAAGTTGTATGCTTGAATGTTGTAGGCATGGATTTTGTTTACATCTAATGCTTAATTAATTACTGTCATGCTCAATAAGCCCCATCTAAAGCGTATTGTATAAATAAGCTCCATTCGTGGTGGTTTGTATCCTTTGGAATGCTTCAATTACTTGTGCCTCACCGATGCAGAGGCAAGGAGGCTCAAACCCAATCAATCCAACTCTTCATTCAACACCTTACCCAACAATCCACCCTTGTAGCACTCTGATGCAGAGCCAAGGTGGAGAAGACTCACAACAATGGAAATGTCAATTCTCAATCAAGAACTCTTCTTCATAATGATTCAGCCTAATAGGCATCAACCCACCCTCAAGGGTCTCAACTACTCAACCTTGCAAATGAACAACAAGACTCCAACAAGGCCCTACAAAGACTATCAACATTCATACAATGACAATTGAATCAATTGAGAACAATCCCTAAGTCAGATTCATCAAGGTTTCCAAAACTCACATTTGTACTGGTTATTCTTGTAGTACTCAAAAATCAGTTTTACCCAGATTTCTCCCAACCTTTCCAAAACACTAGACAATTACAAGATGGATTGAGATACCCTTTTCAAGGCTACACAACATACCAAAGAATCAGTGGTCTCTCTTTTGGACCGACATAGACTTTTAGCACACCTATTTCAATTTTGGCTTCATAATTAGCCCCTTTTTTTCCAAAAGGACCACCCTTCCAACTTTAGGTATCTATCCAAACGCCTTGGACAATCTTAGGTCATGGTGCCAAACCTCAAATTTTGTCATTATTTTGTGTCTACAGAGCCTCTAACTCACAAAACCCAAGAAACCCTCCAAACCTTCACAAAATCAAGGGTTTTAAAGAAACATACAACTCCAGACCTCTCTCAACACTTCCAAAGCCCCAAACACCTCAAAATACTTCTACATAGACTCATCAGACCCTCACATAACCCTTACAGGCATTAATTCTTAAAAACCTCTCTTTGGTTTTTCACTTCCATGTTGGGAAACCCCTTGTTCAGTCTTAGAACAGTCACAAAAACACCACATAATTATGACTCCTTATTCCAAAATCAATTGACACACTTATTATAACATGTTTTCAATCAATCCACCGAGATACAATAGCAACCAACAAGTGGATTGATTGTTACATCACAAATTTCCCCTCAAACCCTTGATTCAGCAACCCTAGGACAGTCACTGTTTGTGTTCGTTCTCTCTACAAACAAAGAGTTAAGACACCAAATAAAAAATAAATGAATTAGAAAACATATAGACACGTCCTCTGAAATTCTTAGACCATGAAGAACCTGTATGTGCCTGTACAACACTCAAAAAGATCAAGAAAACAGTATTTTTCTAGAAAATTGCTCAAAACTATGGTGTTTATTGTGTAAAATTGTTACAAAACTTGTTCCACTCTCATTCAAGCCTTGGTAAGGACTTTTAAAGAATTTTCCAACAACCATCTTCTCCCCAACGCCCATAACCAACCTTGGGATTAGTTGGTCCCTTAATTACATTTATTTGTGTTAAAGTTGCTTTGTCAGCATTTTACAACTTATATTATTTCTAATTGACTTCTAAGACACAAAACACCCTTTATTTGCATTATGCTTGATCTCTCAAGCTTATTAAACAAAAAAAACCTAAAGACACTAACATTGCCCTATTGATGTATTCAAATAAAAAAAAATTGATGATGTGGTGTAGGTGCTCCTACACCAAACTCAAAACCCGGTCCAAGCCTAATTTCTCCTAACCTTTCAAAACACCTGACCATTTAAAGGTGGATTAAGATACCCTTTTTAGGGTTACACAACATATGCGAAAACCAACAGTAACTCTTTTGGACCAACATGAACTTTCAATACACCTCCCTCACTTTAGGCTTCACAATTAGGCCTAATTTACAAAGGAACCCCCTCACAAACTCACCTTCAAACCAAGGAAACTTGAAACAGTCTTAGGGATGCTCACCAAACTCAGGATTCTCCCATTTTAAGAGCCCCAAGAACTTGTTCTATTCCTCTACTCACAAACCCTCCTAAACCTTCACAAAAACAAGGGTTTTAAAGAAACACATAACTCCAAACCTCCCTCAATCCTTCCAAAGGTCCAAACACCCCACAATACCTCTGCCCTAACCTAAAAGACACTCACAATCCCATTCCTTTCAATATTTATCAGATTCAGTACTTGAGTTCCTTACTTTCATGGTGGAAACACCCCTGAACAGCATTAGAACTTCACATCCCACTGAGTTTATTCATTCTCTCAGCCTCCAAAGTATTCATACACCAAACTAATCATGGTACAGGCCAATCCACCGAGCAACAAGGTTAGAATAGTAGGTGGATTGGCTAATGTGTCATGGTGTTGCCCTCAAAACCCCTAACATAGAAAACAGAGCAGTAACCAAGTTTGTTGATCCCACACACACCAACGGTGGATTTAAACCTTCAGAACAAATGCAAAGAGAGTAAACACATGCAATCAAGTATCCAAAGCCTCAAGTCATGATAGACTTGTATGGGCCTGTGCAAGGCAAAGAAAATTCAAGAAAACAAAGAAAACCAGTGATCAACGTTTTCAAGTATATTTTCTTATTAGAAACTGAATAAAATCAGCCCTCGACTCAGGGTATTACAGCAATATATCTTGATACCACCTTCCAACTACCCCTTTAGCTGATCAACCACCATAACCACCCTTTGTTAGACTTCTAAGATGGCAATTTGCCAATTTTGCTCTTAATTACCATTCATTCACAACTTGATTTTGCAAATACCACCTAACTAACCTATTAAGCCTTTTAAATACAATTGCAAGGTATTTACATAGCATATAAAAATATAGAGAGCAAATACAATAAATATTTTAACTTATGAATTGTAAAAAATGGATTTTTGTAGTTTATATTCATGTCGTTCATTACATTACATTGCACATCTTTCAAAGTCAAAGCATTACTTCACTTTGCATAACTAATAAGTAGATGCTAATAGATGCCGAAAATTTCATTACAATATAGTTTGAACAAAATCAACCTAAGCAGTTATGCAATTTCTTCACATTGCATAACTAATAACTAGGAGCAACTGCCGATTGCATTTTCTTATCATGGCATTCTATGAGACCAAATTTCTTTGAGATATTTTTTCAAATAGTTCCCTGCCTTGTCTATGTTACCACATTTTTCATACATGTTTACCAAAGAATCTTCTCAAACAGTTCATTGCCTTGTTGCTATTGCTAAAAGCCTAAAACAAATTATTTTGAACAAACTATGGATGCTTCGAAAAATATATCAAAAGCATAATAATAAGCAATAGCATAGAGAAGGCAGTGAACTGTTTGAAAAAATGCATCAAAAAAATTGCTTTCAAATGATAAATTTAGTTGTGCTTTCACTCTTCTTTAACATTGTATATCTGCTCCTTTTTATAAGAGATAAAAAACGTAAAAAATTGTATAACAATAGATAAATACTATATTTTTTGAAATCGAAAGGCATTTCCATAGCATAGAGATATAGAGAGCAAATAAAATAAAGAGTTTAACTAATGAAATGTAGAAAATAGATTTTTGTAGTTTTTATTCATGCATTGCACATCTTTCAAACTCAAAGCATCACTTCACATTGCATAACGAATAACTAGATGTTGATAGATGACAAAATTTCAATTACAATATAGCTTTTTACAAAGTCAACCTAAGCAGTTATGCAATTACTTCACATTGCATAACTAATAACTAGGAGCAGTTGCCAATTGCTTTAGCTTTTCATGGCATTCCATGAGACCACATTTCTTTTGAGGCATTTTTTCAAATAGTTCATTCCCTTGTCTATGCTACAACATTTTTCATATATGTCTACCAAAGCATTTTATCAAATAGTTCATTGCCTTCTTGCTATGGCTAAAAGCCTAATACAGATGCTTTCAAACAAGCTATGGATGCTTGGAAAAAATCTATGAAAGCATAATAGTAAGCAATAGCATAGACAAGCCATTGAAATTTTTGAAAAAATGTCTTAAAGAAAAGTGGTCTCATGGTGATGGAATGCCATGTCAAGCCATAGACAAGGCAGTGAATTGTTTGAAAATATGTCTCAACTACTTGCATTCGACAACTTTTTCCTCGAGTGAAAATTCACCACCATAGAAAAAAGCCTCCGAAATAGCGAAAATCGAGCAAGGTTATTGTAGAGGGGCCCAACGTGATCTCATAGGATCAGACGAGAAGTTTCTAAACATCACGATGTCCGAGTAATAATATGTTGAAGTTCGCAGTCATTTCACACTTTGGACCCTTAAGGGATCGATCTAGTTGAACGTAGCTCAGAGCGATTCCGCGTGTTTAAGTGTGAAAGAGGACCATTCTTAGCCTAAACATACCTATTCGGATGCATTGGAACAATTTGTTTGGTCATACGAGCTACAAAACAAAAGTTGCTCCACTTTCCAACTTTCAACTACTTGCATTTGACAACTTTTTCTTTGAGTGAAAAAACTCGTCAGCACAGGAAAATGCCTTCGAGATAGCGAAAACCGAGAGAGGTTATTGTAGATGGACTCAACGTGATCTTATAGAATTAGACGAGAATTTTCTAAGCATCACGGTGTCTGAGTAATAGCATGTTGAATTTCACAGCCATTTTGCACTTTGGACCCTTAAGTGATCAATCTGATTGAACGTAACTCGGAGCAATTCCGCGTGTTTAGGTGCGAAAGAGGACCATGTCTACTGTAAACGTACCCACCCAGACGCGTTGGAACAGTTTGTTTGGTCACACAAGCTGTAGAACAAAACTTGCACCACTTTGCAACTTTCAACTACTTGCATTTGACAACTTTTTCCTCGAGCGAAAATTCGCCACCATAGGAAAAAGCCTCTGAGATAGTGAAAATCGAGTAAGGTTATTGTAGAGGGGTCCAACGTGATCAAACGAGAATTTTCTAAGCGTCGTGGTGTCCGAATAATAGCATGTTGAAGTTTGCAACCATTTTGCACTTTAAACCCTTAAGGGATTGATCCTTTTGAATGTAGCTCAGAGCGATTTTGCATGTTTGGGTGCAACAGAGGACCGTGCCTAACGTAAACGTACCCACCCGAATGCGTTGGAATAGTCTGTTTCGTCACACGAGCTGTAGAACGAAAGTTGCACCATTTTGCAACTTTCAACTACTTGCATTTGACAACTTTTTCCCCGAGTGAAAATTCGTCAGCACAGGAAAATGCCTCCAAGATAGCGAAAACCGAGAGAGGTTATTGTAGATGGGCCCAACGTGATCTCGTAGGATCAGACGAGAAGTTTCTAAGCATCATGGTATCTAAGTAAGAGCCTGTTGAATTTCGCAGTCATTTTGCACTTTGGACCCTTAAGGGATCGATCTGGTTGAACGTAGCTCGGAGCGATTCTACGTGTTTTGGTGTGAAAGAGGGTCGTGCCTAGCATAAACGTACCCACCCGGATGCATTGAGATAGTTTGTTTGGTCATACGAGCTGTATAACGAAAGTTGCACCACTTTGCAACTTTCAACTACTTGCATTTGACAATTTTTTCCCCGAGTGAAAATTTGTCAGCACAGGAAAATGTCTTCGCGATAGCTGAAGCTGAGAGAGGTTATTGTAGATGGGCCCAACGTGATCTTGTAGGATCAGACGAGAAGTTTCTAAGTGTCACAATGTCCGAGTAATAGCATGTTGAATTTCACAGCCATTTTGCACTTTGGCCTCTTAAAGGATCGATCTGGTTGAACGTAGCTCGGAGCGATTCCGCGTGTTTAGGTGCGAAAGAGGACCATGCCTAGCGTAAATGTACCCATCCGGACGCGTTGGAATAGTTTGTTTCGTCACATGAACTGCAAAACGAAAATTGCACCACTTTGCAACTTTCAACTACTTGCATTTGACAACTTTTTTCTCGAGTGAAAATTCGCCACCACAAGAAAATGCCTCTGAAATAGCAATAACCGAAAGAGGTTATTGTAGAGGGGTCCAACGTGATCTCATAAGTTTAGACAGAGATTTCGTAATCACCACGGTTTACGAGTAATACCCTGTCAAATATTGTTGTCCTTTTGCACTTTACACCCTTAAGGGATCGAGTCGGTTGAACCATAGTAGTTGTTTTGTTGAATGTCATACCCTAAGGTATGTTAGAGATAACCTAGGTTGCATCAATTTCTCTTAGGCATACGCTGCCCCTACCTTGTCAACCCTAAGCAATATGATTTTAGGGGTACTCTCGATGTTAGGAGTAACATATAATGAACCATACCCAAGCCCTTGATATTTTTGTCATTTCTTTAGAAAAACAGGTTATCTTATTCCTTCTTGATGTAGACCAAGGATACCATGTCATGTGAATCCCCAATGTTCTTAATGACTTGGAAGCCCTTACCACATTGATCTATTGGTAGGGTTGCTTTCTATTTCTCATATTGGTACAACAATTTGGAGATGTCTTCCTCTATAACCTCTTTGTTTAGCTCTCCCCACTTGGAGAAAACCATGGGTTCAAATTTGATGATAGAAGAGGTTTTTTTCTAAGTGTTATGGTTTTCCATATATCTTAGGAGAAGATGGGAGTTGTCCTACATAAAAATACCCTTTAAGACCATAGTCTCTACAACCCTTGTCTTGTCTCGTATTTGGACCTTGATATTTGGAAAGGATTTATGTGAGGTGGATGATGAGGCTAAAGTGGATGGATCAATATAGGATGATGAATGTGAGGCAATATCATTGTTAGGCACTTGGAGTAGTTTTTGATATTTTTCTTCAAAGTTATGATAATAATGGAAAGGCCAAGGGTGAAGGGCACACAATCAACTGAGAGGGGGGATGAATTGGTAGATCCAAACAATTACAATTGTTAATCTATGTTCAATCCTTTAGGGTCAAAACAACCTTTTATTTTAAAATTTGTAAGAGGTTAGTCTCTAATGCCTTGAATGAGTCAAATTCACATGCATGAGTAGGTTGTTTTTTTATGATTGAATTTAATAAAGACTGAGTTGAGACGTTAGGGTTTTGTTACCTTTTAGGTCTCTTCTACCAGTTTTTCGAGCTTTCATGGCAGTCAAATGTGCTACAAGCTTTCAAATGGAAGACTACAAAGAAGTTAATGTCAGTTCTCACAGGAGTGAAGTGATGGCATATGACAGTTAATTGGAAAAAGATAGCAGCAACATATCAAATCATCAAGAGATAACACAGATTGAAGAAACCCTAGATGTTTAGATAGAAGGACCATTCAGGATTTCAAGGAAGATCACTACTAACAGTTGGTTAGGGTATTTGAAATTCCATCAGAAGGTTTTGTGAATGAGGTTAGACAGTCTTTAGATGAATATAATATTTTATTTTGTGGCTTTTGGGCTAGATAATCTAGTGTTTCTTGCTAGTCTTCTGCACTTTCAAAGAATAAATCTAGAGCCAAGGATTAATAAACCGTGGTCATCATTTAACAAGGGGGTGTAGCAGTAAATGATGTAGTTTCTATAAGTGGTAATGAAGATGATGCCCTTTTTTGATATCCTTTCTTTGAGGTCGGTCACTTCCTTATTATGAGGGTATTAAAAAGATCCAATTTAGGAGAGCTAGAATTGGATAGGAAACAAACAAATGTACAGTCAATTGACAGTGTCAAGGGAAGTGAGGTATGAAGACAGTCATCATTTCATCAAAGGACAATAGATTTAAAGGACGATTATTCATTAAGACAAACATCATGAATGTATGAACACAAGGGAACTGTGAAAGGTCATTGTACATGGCAATGTGCAAATGAAAAAGATGAATTAGAAATCAGTAGTGATCAGTTGTTAAGTACAGTGAGTGTATGATTATAAAGTGTTTGACAATCAAATTCACTCACCACAGTCAATGTCCTATGATTGTCAAGTCTATGTCAGTCAGTTTCTCAAGACTCCAAGAGCTATGGTTGTGTATGCAGCAATAGGTCTTTATGAATGTGGAGTCTTCAAAAAATACAGTAAGTCAATGACAAATATTACAATAGTAATGGAAGAACATCTTGAAAATCTTCCCATTTGTTAATACTTGTAGCAATACATGCAGGGAAATAATCCTCCCTTTTCCAACACAAATCATGAAATATATTGTACTTGAGAAAAGGACAAAAGGAGTTGCTGTGCAATTTCGTTTTTCCATTCCACCTCAGCTAGCCCAACTATTTGCATTCCAAAATGGTTCAAAACATGTACATCCCCTGCTCCCTATGAAACACATGGGTAGTAGCCTCTCTGTGGTTGTGTAGTATCATAGGAATTTGGTCCACAAAAAACTTGCAAAAGCCTCTCAATCTTAGACATAGACTCACATAAAAATCATTAAAAGAGCAATAACTAAATAATGTCAGTCATACAGCTGACGAGACCAACTATCACCTTCATGCATGCTAGATAATGAGGTCGATTGAAGGTCCTACAATGATGATGTGCCCCTTTGCTACTTTATCATCTCTCGATGACCCTACGTATAAATTTAAAATATATCACTGAGAGGCTTAACATAAAACATGTAGCATATAAGAATCCGATAAATCTAGGAGATGGAAAAGAAAGAGAAGATTGACAACCAGAAAATGCACCAACAACTGATGTTTCTCATACCACTGAACACTTGACCCACCAACCGATGTTCTTTTCTTATATACTTTGACAAACTTCAGTATTACCTACAGTCACAATCAGAAAATGATCAATGACAGTCGTAAATGCATATGACATCAAACAATAATGGTGAAAAATCCTTATTGCAAGGTGTTGGTCAAAAAGAGTGTTCAATAACATGACTTTACAAATTCAATGTGCATACTTACAAATCAATCCAGGGAACCATCTGGGTCTGCTTTGTTATTTATTGTGTCGAGTATTGTCTCGTGGTCAAACTCGCACACTTTCCACAAGTTCTTGTTCGCAATTCTGCCCTTATATTTGATCAAAAGAATGTTGGTGACAATGACAAGGTTCGAATAGTGAAGAATTTTTTGATCCGTGTCGAAGTCCTCAAACAACCAAACTGCAACATTCTTAACTGGATACCTTTGAAGCCATGTTCCAATAACAACCACCGAACTTGTAGGATATTCTATGTTTTCTCCGTCTATAACTGGGAACTCCAATTTCTTTTTGGCCTCGATACAATGACACAGGTAATAATTTGTACCCTCTTCATTGTCTTCATCTGCAATCACCACATAAACGTGCCCTGCATTGATATGTTCATCTTGTTAGATTTATTTACTGAGCAACATAATAAAACTTGTAAGATATATTACCTGGTTCTAGTAGGTTCGATACATGATCAAAGTCAATGGATGATTGCATCTCCGTGATTCGTAGTCGTCGGGAGCTGATAAGTGTCAAATGGGGTTAAACTTCTTACAAACCATTCGTCAACCCACTCTATTGACTCGCAATCATTCCATGATTGAAGTCTACATGCATAACAAAAGCATGCCATCTTCCTCATATGGATAGTCCATGTACCTGCATTGGAGCTTCTAAAAGAGTGTAGCTCGCTCGATCCTGTTAGTGTACAACAATCTTCATATTTTGCAATGTTAGTATTGTCTACTAAAAGAAAACATCTACGAACTAAAGAATTACCTTCACTACTTGGACCCATTGAACCATTGCACAATTGGACAATTGATCTTGCATATGTTAACTTTACACTATTTGTGTACTTAACTCTTCTTGTGCTAGGGCTCTTTTGATACATGCACCTGCTCCATCATGCTCCCCCTTTCCATGCCCGGCCTCTGAGAAGTTCCACATATGTTGAACTCCATTAATCTTATGCATCCTACTCAACCAGTAAAACATTCTAGCGTTCTTGAATTGTGATGTACAATTATCTAACCATATGATAAGCTGACTAAATGATATGCCCCTGCTAGCCAGATCGGCATAGAACATATGAAAGCAACCATGAACAAACTCTATAGAATGTGTGTGATCATCATTGATGTAAAAGTAATACTCCCTCAATACTTTCTTATTTTCCTCTGTACTATCATTTGCATAAATGAATGCTATATGTACAAATATAGCAACCTGCACGAAGTTGTCGTACTGTGATTGCACCTCGTTTTGTGGTTGTAGTGTGTAGTTCTCAGTGAAATCGACAACTGAAATGATATGACGAAGTGGAAATGTGTACTTGCATAACTTGAACTGTGAGTCCAACCATTGTGCTTTGTGTGTATGCGTTGCATAATCATAAACCACCCGATCACGAAAAATGTTCATAAACTGATACACTGGAATCTTATCACTGACCAATTCACACTTCTTTGCTTCTTTCTCATCTTTTAGACTGTATGCCACTGTCATATATTTGCCAAATTCCACAATTTTGTCTCCAATTGTGTGTATACTAGTCATGTGTTAGCAAATTGGCAAATGTTGGATGCCACCACAATGATCACATGTGCCATCCAAACATGATTTTTTGTAAAAAAATTGACCATCCTCTCTTTCACATAAAATGGAAGACAAAAATTTCCTTGACGATTTAGGTGGAGGCATTATGTTACATTCTTGCAAAACATTGTCAATATGCATATCTACACATATACATCGATAAACATCATAATGGTTAGAAAACTCAATATGAACCCTACAACAACAAGTACTGCGTGTGTGATTTATTTTGACATAAAAAAGCTTTCGCATTTCAAAATACCTTTGACATTTTAATTTCAAGAAACTTTTGTACAAAATCAGCAAAAAATTGGGTTTGAATGGTATCCAAATAATGCATTGGATGTGGCTCACAGCTTTTACTACCAATTCTCCTTCTTACAACATCTTTTTGATTAGGAGAGGTCCTTGTGTTATCCTTCCAATAATTCACAATTAAAGATATCAAGCCTTGAGCAATTCTTGTGTCTTTCCGTGGCACTCTACCCAAAAATGTCCATAACTCATTGCTATTTGGATCCTCCACTCTTTCACGCCTTCCTTTGGCTCTCATTAGAGATGATCTACTTATTTTCAAAGACTTACTTGCCTTTGTAAGGTTCACCTTGTTCGTTGTTTGACTGCTTAACAGTGTTCTTGTCATCACACGTCGTGTGGCACAACTATCCTTCGTGCATGAGGTGGAATCCACACTCTCGTATGCACTAATCAAGTTCTTTACAATGGAATTTTCACTTGAATCATTCAAAACTCTTAGCCTAAGAGCCTTCATGGTGGGCCTAAATTTGAGTTGCCTCATCATTTCAACAAATAGTTGGCATCTTCCACCCTCACTTAGCTACGCAAACAACAAACTCCATATCCTTTCTACATATCTTTGACATGTACGTTTTGGAATCTTATTAGGCATCCATTTCAAAACATTAGAATCAATATCAATCAAAAATGTAGGTTTTCTATGCAAAACTCTAGGAGTTTTCAAATGTAAATTTGTGTCAATATTGAGAAGGTCAACAACATCGGGGATAGATCGTGTACCTTCAATTAGAAGTACAATTGATGACATACCTTGAGATTGACATGTAAACGATGTTGTACTTCCAACTTGAGATGTCATTTGTGGAGTGCCTTCAAATAGAGATGCATTTGCTGATGTACTTTCAAAACGCAATGTTTTTGATGGTGTGTCTTCAATTGGAGATGTGATTTCCAATGTACCTGGAAAACCACATGTTGTCAATGTGTCTTCAACTAGACATGTGCATTGAGCTTCACCTATGGTTGATGATTTGCCCCAACTTCTGTATCCATTCCTGTCCTTCCACGAACTTTCCTCATTCGTGCCCTTTGTTTTGCCAATTTGACATCTCTTAGATTGCATGGGAATTTGTGGTTGTATGGGTTGCAATTCCTTTGCTTCACAAGCTACATTTTTTGATTCTCTTCTCCTTGCATTTTTAACTGCACGTTCTTCTGGTGTTAGGCTTCGGTCGTTTCCTTGGCATGACCTTGAATGCTACATGTCCACAAACACACATAGAACAAAAGTAAGTAATGCATTTTACAAAAAAATTGATGCAGAGAGGGGTGGAAACCATTCAATATAGCAAATCAATGAGAATCACAAACCTAGGGTATAAATTGCTGCCACCTAAATGAAAACTAGACTCTTTTGTTTATTTTTCTCAAAACCAAATTTTTGATTGTCAACAAAGTCATGAAGAATATGGATTCAAAGAAGGGTTTGTGATGCTATATTTTATCATTATTCACTATTTCTTTGGCAATGAAGTTTTCCAAATTAGATGAAAATAAAAGTTTTCCAAATTAGTTGAAAAAAGAATGAAATACAGTGAATTCCACTAGCCATGCTAGAAATGGACTACTATAAGCAATGCAAATAGAATTCATAAGTAAATTTATGTTAAGTAAATGTCATGTTTTTATTTTTTTTGTTCTTCGAACTCATAAAAATTGAACTTTTTTACGCAAATCCCATCTAATTCAATGTTGAATTCTAAGTCCAATTGTTATGATTAATAAAATCATTAAGGAAATTTAGTTTATATTGTCAAAAACAAACAAATATACTAAATACAAACATTTCAATTTACCAAAATGAATATATTACCTTAGATAATGTAAAATGATGTAGAAACTTCAAAATATCTTCTACATTGTCTACCATGCAGATTGGTGGTAAAAAGGTGATGGATCAAGCATAGATTGGTACAATATGAAGTCAACTGCAGAAACAAAAACAAAACAAAAAAAAAAAAAAGGTAAAATTGATTCGGATAAAGCGCTAAACCAAACAAACACAGGAGAATGTGGGCCTGAATCACGGGGTCAACCCTTATTTTTACCGTTTCAAGGTAAAACCCATTTGGCGCTCTCCAAATTTGGCGAGCGCCAAATATGTTCCTCTGAAAAGGAGAGACTTAAGAGAGACGAAGAGACACAAAGTGGGAGAGAGATAGAGGGAGTGAGAGAGAGAGAGAGAGGGAGTGGGAGGGAGAGGGTGTGGGAGGGAGAAACCTAAGAGAGAGAGGCTAAGAGGGAGACACCTGAGAGAAGGAGAGGGAGTCAAAGTGGGAGAGAGGGGGTGGTAAGGAGAGACCTAAGAAAGTAGGGTGGGAGGTAAGTGAGGCCTGACAAAGAGGGATTGTGAGATAATTGAGGCCTAATCCCTCAACCCCTATACCCTGTCAACCCTTAACCCTCAACCTTTAAACCCTAATCCCTCAACCCCTATACCCTCTTAATCCCTCAACCCTCAACCCTTACCCCTTAAACCCTAATCCCTCAACCCCCATACCCTCTTAATCCCTCAACCCTCAACCCTAATCACATATCCTCTTAATCCCTCAACCCTCAACCCTTAACCCCTAATCCCTCAACCCCTATACCCTCTTAATCCCTCAACCCTTAACCCTAATCCCTCAACCCCCATATCCTCTTAATCCCTCAACTCTCAACCCTTAACCACTATACCTCTTAATCCCTCAACCCTTAAACCCTAATCCATCAGCCCCCATACCCTCTTAATCCCTCAACCCTTAACCCTTAAACCCTAATCCCTCAACCCCCATACCCTCCTAATCCCTCAACCCTCAACCCTCAACCCTTAAACCCTTAAACCCTAATCCCTCAACCACCATATCCTCTTAATCCCTCAACCCTCAACTCTTAACCCCTAATCCCTCAACCCCTATACCCTCTTAATCCCTCAACCCTCGACCCTTAACCCTTAAACCCTAATCCATAGAGACAAAGAGAGAGAGAGTGAGAGGGAGGGACGGAGAGGGGGTGGAAGGGAGACACACAAGAGAGAAGGAGAGGGAGACAAAGTGGGAGAGAGGGGGTGGGAAGGAGATACCTAAGAGAGTAGGAGAGAGGGAGTGAGAGATAGAAGGATGGGAGAGATATAAGGAGTGAGAGAGAGAGACTTGAGAGATAGAGAGAGGGTGAGAGGGAGAGGGAGTACTCAAGATAGAGGGATTCGAGAGAGATGGAGGGGGTGGGGGGAGATACATGAGATAGAGAGGAGAGAGAGAGAGTGGGAGGGAGATATCTGAGAGAGGGAGAGAGAGAGAGGGAGAAAGACAGAGTGGGAGAGAGTGAGATAGAGAGAGAGATAGGGGGGTGGAGATACCCAAGAGAGAAGAGAGAGAGGGAGAGAGATAGAGTGGAGTGAGAGAGAGGGAAGAGAGAGAGAGGAGTGAGTGAGAGACCTAAGAGAAGGGGGTAGGGAGGAGAGTCTTGAAAGAGAGGGGGAGAGTTATATATCTCACCTCCTCTCTCTCAAGTCTCTCCCTCCTACCCCCTCTCCCTCTCTCAATTCTCTCTCTCTCTCTCAGTCACTCCCTCTATCTCTATCCCCTCTACCCTTAACCCTAAACCCTTAACCCTTAAACATTGAACCCTCTACCCTTAACCATCCCACCCTCTTTCTCTCTCCCAAGTCTCTATCTCCTACCACCTCTCTCTCTCTTAGTCTCTCTCACTCACTCACTCACTCCCTCTATCTTTCTCCCCTCTACCCTTAACCCTTAATCCTTTATCCTTAACCCTTAAAACCTAAACCATTAAACCCTTTTACCCTCTACCCTTAACCCTAAACCCTTAACCCTTAAACCCTAAACCCTCTACCCTATACCCTTAACCCTCCCTCCCTCTATCTCTCCAAATCCCTTTATTCGTCTCTCTCAACCCTCTCCCTCCTACCCCCTCTCCCCCTATCCCTCTCTTAGGTCTCTTTCTCAATCACTCCCTCTATCTCTCTCCTCTACCCTTAAGCCTAAACCCTAAACCCTTAACCATGCCTCCCTCTATCTCTGTCCCACTCCCTCCCTCTCTCTCAAGTATCTTCCTCCTAACCCCTCTCCCTCTTTCAGGTAGAGGGTAGAGGGGAGAGACAAAGGAAGTGACTAAGAGAGAGATACTTGAGAGAGGGAGAGGGGGTAGGAGGTGTTAGAACCCAAAAAATTCATTAAAAAACCCTAAGGTTTTCTCGTTTAAATTTAATATTTTCCATCAAAATATTAATTTTTTATTCATTTATACCCTAAACTTTCCTTCAATGTCGTTCAAAAACACTAAAAAATGACCTATATCCTATATCGCTACCCTAAACCCTTTAAATTTTTCTCCCTACTGCTTTACCGCGGATAGCTTTCAAACAATTCGCGGTTGTGCGATAGAGGGTCGGCCTGGTAGTCATCAAACAACCACCGCTATACCGCGCGCAGTGAAATCTATACCCGCGGTAACACGGTAAACTTTGTATGCCACTACGAAGTCCTTTTTATTTCTACCGCCTTACCGCGGTCAAACTTATGTCTCCCTGCAATAACACAGTACCTTGACCTTGATTGCTTCGGTGTCGTTTATCACCTTAATGCGCTACCGCGGTTACCATTTTTACAGGTTGCAGTATAGCGGTAACCGCTTACCGACCGCTACATTGCCACTGCCAACCCGCTAACCGTTCACCGTTTATGCTTCCACCGCAATCACCGGCTTGACCGCCAGCAGTACCGCGATGGCCCTTCACTGACTATTGCCTTGTCGATGACTCACCATCACCATGCCACCACGGTCTATGTTTAGACCTTGCACGGTGACATGGTAAACATTTTGTGCTTGATTGTTAGCCGCTACCCTCACCGTCGCCGATTGCTTCCCTATTTACTACGTTACCGCGGGTATAGATTTTACTACGCGTGGTATAGCAGTGGTTGTTTGATGACCGCCAGGCTAACCCTCTACCACACAACAGTAGATTGTTTGAAGGCTATCCGCAGTAAGACGATAGGGAGAAATATTTAAAGGGTTTAGGGCAGCGGTATAGGATATAAATCATTTTTTAGCCTTTTTGAACGGCGGTAAAGGAATTTGAATGATTTTGGATGGGAAAAATGAATTTTTATGGAAAAGATAGGAAAATATTCGATTCAAATAGGTAAAAGACCTTAGGATTTTCATGAAATTTTGGGTTCTACCAGGGTTAAGGAGAGAGAGAGAGAGAGAGAGAGAGAGAGAGAGTAGATGGTTAAGGGTTGAGAGTAGAGGGTTTAAGGGTTTAAGGGTTAAGGGTTAAGGGATAAGGGGAGAGGGGAGAGACATAGAAGGAGTGAGTGAGTGAGAGAGACTTGAGAGAGGGAGAGGGAGAGGGAGAGGGAGAGAGATAGAGGGTAGAGGGTAGAGGGTAGAGGGGTTTAAGTGTTTAGGGTTTAGGGTTAAGGGTAGAGAGAAAGAGAGAGGGAAAGAAGGTAGAGATATTGAGAGAGGAAGCAAGGAGGGAGAGAGAAATAGGTATAGAGGGACAAATAGGTAGAGAGAAGTAGATATGAAAGCAGAGATAGAGGGAGAGGTAGGGACGGAGAGAGAGGTGAGAAAAAAACAAAGAGAGGTCTAGGTAGATAGAGGTGGGAGGAGATAAAGAGTAGGAGAGAGAGAAGAAGAGGTAGGGAGGGAGAGATAGGTGAGATAGAGAGAGGAGGGAGGGAAGGATATTTAAGGAGAGAGAGGTGAGATAGAGAGAAAGAAAGTAAAGAGGGGAGGGGGAGAGAGAGAGGTGATAGAGATAAGTAGAGGTGTAATGAGGAAGGTAGATAGATTGAGAGAGGGAAAGAGAGAGGGAGAGAAAAAGAGGTATATAGGGGTAGGCTAGACAGAGAGATGTAGAGTAAATTTTGGTGGAAGAGAGAGAGGAGGGAGGGATAGGTAAAGATGGATAGTTGAGATAGATAGAAGGAGAGAGATATAGGTAGAGAGAAGGTAAAGAGAGATAGAAAGAGGGGGAGGGAGAGAGGAGAGATGGAAAGAGGGGGAGGGAGGGAGAGATAGAGAGAGTAGAGAGGGAGGAGAGAGATAGAGAGGGGTGATAGAGAGAGAATTAGAGAGGGAAAGAAGGTGGAGATATTGAGAGAAAGGAGGCAAGGAGGGAGAGAGAAATAGGTATAGAGGGACAACTAGGTAGAGAGAAGTAGATATGAAAGGAGATATATAGGGAGAGGTAGGGATGGAGAGAGAGGTGAGACAAAAATAGAGAGAGGTCTAGGTGGAGAGATGTGTGATGGAGTTGAAAAGTAGAGAGATAAGGAGGAACGTGGAGAGATTGAGAGGGAAGGAGGGGGGAGAGAGAAAGATGTATAGAGGGATAGGTTAGATAGCGAGAAGTAGAGAGAAAAGGTGGGTGAAAGGAAGAGAGAGGGGGAGAAAGAGAGGTGAGATAAAAAGAAGTATAAAGGGAAGGAGAGAGAGGGGGATATAGAGAAAACTAGAGAGGGAGGGAGGGAAGGAGAGAGAAGTGAGATAGAGAGAACTAGAGAGGGAAGGAGAGAGAGAATGGAAAGATAGAGAGTAGAGAGGGGAGGAGAGAGCGAGGGAAGCAAAGAGAGAGAGAAAGAGGGGAGAGGGAGGGAGAGAGGTATAAGTAGGTATAGAGAGAGGTGATATAGAGGGTAGAGAGAGTTATAGATACCTAAGAGAGGGAGAGGGGGAGGGGGGTAGGAGGGAGAGTCTTGAGAGAGAGAGGGAGGGAGTGGGAGAGAGATAGAGGGTTAAGGGTTAAGGGTAGAGGGTAGAGCGTTTAAGGTTTTAGAGAGAGAGAGAGAGAGAGAGAAGGTAGAGATATTGAGAGAGAGGAGGCAAGGAGGGATAGAGAAATAGGTAGAGGGACAAATAGGTAGAGAGAAGTAGATATGAAAGCAGAGATAGAGGGAGAGGGAGAGGTAGGGATGGAGAGAGAGGTGAGAATAAAGCAAAGAGAGGTATAGGTAGATAGAGGTGGGAGGAGATAAAGAGAAGTAGAGGGTAGAGAGTTTTAGGGTTTAAGGGCTAAGGGTTTAGAGTTTAGAGTTAAGGGTAAAGGAGAGAGAGATATAGGGAGTTAGTGAGAGAGAGAGAGAGGGAGGGAGGGAGTGGAAAAGTGATAGAGGGTAGAGGGTTAAGAGTTAATGGTAGAGGGTAGACGGTAGAGGGGAGAGAGATAGGAGTGAAGGGTAGAGGGTTTAATGGTTAAGGGTTAAAGATGGAGGGGAGATAGATAGAGGGAGTGAGTGAGAGAGAGAGAGAGAGACTTGAGAGAGGGAAAGGGGGTAGGAGGGAGAGACGAGAGAGAGAGAGAGAGAGAGAGG